>OZ024813.1:140260126-140469632 GCA_964017055.1 Chloromyia formosa
ATGGGCCGATGAGCACAACAAAACAACATCAAAAATTACAGTAGCAGTGGCCGAATCTATCGCTTCTACCTCTAGCAAGCCAAGGAGGGAAGTGGACACGCCACACCTGTGCATGCGGTCCCTAAGGACTTTTACCTCTCGGGTTGTGACAAGCCGAGTTCAAGGGGCTCATCGACGAAATATGACCAGAAGCCTATGCCTTATCAGGCTTTAGTCCTGCTGCTAGACATAGGGTTACAGCACAATGCTCAGACGTTTCTGATTTTCACTTCTCGAGCTCTATTATAGGTACGGTACTGAGATTTCTTACCCTGTCTTTTAAAGCATGATGGGCATTACTCTTTCCATTTATGAATGGCATGAGCTCGTAAATGACATTTCTCAAAGCAAATAAAAAACAAAACTTATTTCCTGAATATGGATTATGTACTTTATTTTACATATACAGTAGAACCTCGATTATCCGGGGTAATGACGGGGAGGGAGATGCACGGATAATCGAAAACCACGGATAATCGAATTTGTTTACATATTTACTTATGGTTTATGAGGATGCAAGAAAAATCATAATTTATGACAATACAAAATTTATTTTTATTAGAAAAAAAAAAACGATTCCTACTGTATATACAAAATAATAATGACATTATATGTGTATATAAGGTGGCACAGAGGAATCCGACGTTTTTCAAAAAATCATAAAAATTCGAAAATTCAAGTTGAAAAAAATCTATTGCCATAAAAACACTCGGTACAAGTAAGCATTCTGTGAAAAATTACATCCGAGATATAGTGTCCGTTTTCATCAATGCACTGTTGGACCCGTTTGCGGAAACTGCCCTCCACTCTACGCACTTCAATTCAGCCGATCTGTTCACGGATGGATTCCTTCGGTTTTACCAACGTGCGTGGTTTATTTTCATAAACTCGTGATTTCAAGAACCCTCAGAGAACGAAATCACAGCTGGTCAAGTCTGGGAACCGAGGGGGCCATGGACTGTCGCTATATCTCGATATGAGCCTGCCAGGAAACAAGTTGCGGAGGACTGCCATCGAGGCTCTGGCAGTGTGTGCTGTGGCCCCATTTTGCTGAAACCACACGTTCTCAAGTTTTCCAACTCAGGGATGAAAAAAAGAATTAATCATTTTAATGTAACGGACGGGTGTTAGGGTAACAGCAACTCCTTCATGTTCAAAAAAATACGGAAAATGACGCCGAAAGTTCCGATTGCGTACCACAATGTCATCTTTTGGGGCCACAGCACACACTACCAGAGCCTCCATGCAGCGGAACAACCGAAGGAATCCATCCGTGAACAGATCGGCCGAATTGAAGTGCGTAGAGTGGAGAGCAGTTTCCGCCAACGGCTCCAACAGTGCATTGTAGAAAACGGACACCATCTCTCGGATGTAATTTTTCACAGATGACTTTTCTTAAATCAAAATGGATGTCGTGTGTGGCGACCTTAAGAAATGTGCCCTTCGGGATTATCAAGTAATAGCTTAATAGCATTGAAATAAACTGTATTTTTTCTTTCTTAAATAGTTATTGTATTTACATAGTTTAAAATGTGAAATATGTAAAACGGAATATAATGTATAAACGACATATGTATAATTTCTACTATATTTTTTCTTTCTTAAATAGTCCATTAACATATTGTTAAAAGTGTGAAATATGTAAATATTTAAAGCTGAAATATGTAAATATTTTTAGACTGATATATTCTTAAACAAAAATGTCAACTATGTATGTATGTAAATACAAAGCTGCATTACGCTGTACGAAATGTGCCCTTCGGGATTAACAAGTAATAGCTTAATAGCATTGAAATAAACTGTATTTTTTCTTTCTTAAATAGTTATTGTATTTACATAGTTTAAAATGTGAAATATGTAAAACGGAATACAATGTATAAACGACATATGTATAATTTCTACTATATTTTTTCTTTCTTAAATAGTCCATTAATATATTGTTAAAAATGTGAAATATGTAAATATTTAAAGCTGAAATATGTAAGTATTTTTAGACTGATATATCCTTAAACAAAAATGTCAACTATGTATGTATGTAAATACAAAGCTGCATTACGCTGTACGAAATGTGCCCTTCGGGATTAACAAGTAATAGCTTAATAGCATTGAAATAAACTGTATTTTTTCTTTCTTAAATAGTTATTGTATTTACATACAGTAGAGACCCGATTAACCGTGCTAAAGGGGGCTGGTGTCATTTCGGATAACAAAAATTTCGGTTAATCCGTGGTAACAACTAACTGCACTGAAAAGGTCAATAAAACACTTCGTACGACAGGCACTTTAATACAAAATGATTGTTTGGATACATATGTTAATTATTTTTTAAAGTAATCTGATATTTTTGTCTAAATCTTCGTGTTGCAACGCTTACGAGCAGCTATATCGCGCTACCGTGTATACATTTTATGAGTTCAAAATTAAAAAAAAAGTTTTGTCGCCCCTTTCGGTTAAAGCGGGTTCCGGTTGAGCGAAGTTCGGTTAAACGGGGTTCCACTGTAGTTTAAAATGTGAAATATGTAAAACGGAATATAATGTATAAACGACATATCTATAATTTCTACTATATTTTTTCTTTCTTAAATAGTCCATTAATATATTGTTGAAAATGTAAAATATGTAAATATTTAAAACTGAAATATGTAAGTATTTTTAGACTGATATATTCTTAAACAAAAATGTCAACTATGTATGTAAATACAAAGCTGCATTACGCTGTACGAAATGTGCCCTTCAGGATTAGCATTGGCAATTAAATATATGTATGATATGTACGTATATATATGTGTAGATATGTTCTTAAATAGTCTTAAATATTAATACATTGGTGAAAGAATCAAATTTGTGTGCTTAAAATATAAATAAAAAAAACACTTAAGTAACTAAAAATTTTATGAATCGTGTTGTGTTGTTGTTTTATTTACTATACCATATGTTGCATGCGCGATTTGCCCCCTAATTGTTGTCGCTTTCAGTCATCTTCATCACGACATGGTGCCCTCCAGTTTCGAGATCTAAGCTGCTTTCACCGTCTTTGTCAACCAAGCTTTGTTGGTCAATTTCATCGTCGTTATCGATAGAAATATGACGCACTTGTAAGGCCCTCTCATATGACACTCCACCAGTGTCTCAAAGAAAATGATAGGTGACTCAATTCGGCCTTTGCCGGGACCCTGCCACGAAATAGGTCAATTTCACCATCATCATTTCGCTAGAAATGGCTACTTTCTCATCAGGCCCTTTCATACGACATCCCATATGCCAGTGTCTCAACGAAAACGATAGCTGACTCATTTCGGCTTTTATCGGGACTCTGCCACTAAATTGGTAAATTGCATCGTCGTTATAGGCAGAAATGTACTCGTCAGGTCCTTTCGTATGACACCCCACACGCCAGTATTTCAGGGGAAACGATATTGACTCATTTCGGCCTTTATCGGGACCCTGCACACAAATACATCATTGGTATCATGGAAATGTAACCTAATCGTCAGCGCCTTTTATATGACACCCCACATGCCATTGTTAGTAAGTAAAACGACAAGAGGCTCATATTGGCCTTTGCAATTGCATGGTCGTAATCGCTAGAAATGGAACGTACTTGTCACGCCCTTTCTTGGGACACTCCAAATGCCAGTGTTTCAAGTAAAACGGCAAAAGGCTTATTTTGACCTTTTGGGGAACCTGCCACCATATGAGCCAATTGCTTGGTCGTAATCGCTAGAAATAGAACGTACTCGTCGCGCCCTTTCTTATAACACCCCACATGCCAGTGTCTCAAGTAAAACGGCAGGAAGCTCATATTGACCTTTTGGGGAACCTGCCACCATCTGGGTCAATTGCTTGGTTGTAATCGCTAGAAATGGAACGCACCCCTCCCGCCCGTTCTTATGACACCCCACATGCCAGTGTCTCAAGTAAAACGGCAGGCGGCTCATATTGACCTTTTGGGGAACCTGCCACCATATGGGTCAATTGCTTGGTCGTAATCGCTAGAAATGTAACGCACTCGTCGCGCCCGTTCTTATGACACCCCACATGCCAATGTTTCAAGTAAAACGGCAAGAGGCTCATATTGGCCTTTTCGGGACACTGTCAGCATATGGGCCAATTGCATGGTCGTAATCGCTAGAAATAGAACGTACTCGTCGCGCCCTTTCTTATGACACCCCACATGCCAGTGTCTCAAGTAAAACGGCAGGCGGCTCATATTGACCTTTTGGGGAACCTGCCACCATATGAGTCAATTGCTTGGTCGTAATCGCTAGAAATTGAACGCACTCGTTGCGCCCGTTCTTATGACACCCCACATGCCAATGTTTCAAGTAAAACGGCAAGAGGCTCATATTGGCCTTTCCGGGACCCTGCCACCATATGGGTCAATTGCTTGGTCGTTATCGCTAGAAATGGAACGCACTCGTCGTGCTCGTTCTTATGATACCCCACATGCCAATGTTTCAAGTAAAACGACAAGAGGCTCATATTGGCCTTTTCGGGACACTGCCAGCATATGGGCCAATTGCATGGTCGTAATCGCTAGAAATAGAAAGTACTCGTCGCGCCTTTGTTATGACATTCCACATGCCAGTGTCTCAAGTAAAACGGCAGGAGGCTCATATTGACCTTTTGGGGAACCTGCCACCATATGGGTCAATTGCTTGGTCGTAATCGCTAGAAATGGAACGCACTCGTCGCGCCCGTTCTAATGACACCCCACATGCCAGTGTCTCAAGTAAAACGGCAAGAGGCTCATATTGGCCTTTCCGGGACCCTGCCACCATATGGGTCAATTGCTTGGTCATAATCGCTAGAAATGGAACGCACTCGTCGTGCCCGTTCTTATGACACCCCACATGCCAATGTTTCAAGTAAAACAGCAAGAGGCTCATATTAACCTTCTGGGGAACCTGCCACCATATGGGTCAATTGCTTGGTCGTAATCGCTAGAAATGGAACGCACTCGTCGCGCCCGTTCTAATGACACCCCACATGCCAGTGTCTCAAGTAAAACGGCAGGCGGCAAATATTGACCTTTTGGGGAACCTGCCACCATATGGGTCAATTGCTTGGTCGTAATCGCTAGAAATGTAACGCACTCGTTGCGCCCGTTCTTATGACACCCCACATGCCAATGTTTCAAGTAAAACGGCAAGAGGCTCATATTGGCCTTTTCGGGACACTGTCAGCATATAGGTCAATTGCTTGGTCGTAATCGCTAGAAATGGAACGCACCCCTCCCGCCCGTTCTTATGACACCCCACATGCCAGTGTCTCAAGTAAAACGGCAGGCGGCTCATATTGACCTTTTGGGGAACCTGCCACCATATGGGTCAATTGCTTGGTCGTTATCGCTAGAAATGGAACGTACTCGTCGCGCCCGTTCTAATGACACCCCACATGCCAGTGTCTCAAGTAAAACGGCAAGAGGCTCATATTGGCCTTTCCGGGACCCTGCCACCATATGGGTCAATTGCTTGGTCATAATCGCTAGAAATGGAACGTACTCGTCGTGCCCGTTCTTATGACACCCCACATGCCAATGTTTCAAGTAAAACGGCAAGAGGCTCATATTGACCTTTTGGGGAACCTGCCACCATATGGGCCAATTGCTTGGTCGTAATCGCTGGAAATGGAACGCTATCGTCGCGCTCGTTCTTATGACACCCCACATGCCAATGTCTCAAGTAAAACGGCAGGAAGCTCATATCGGCCTTTTCGGGACCCTGCCACCAAATAGTCCAATTTTATCGTTGTAATCCCTAGAAATGTAAGCTGCTTGTCAGGCCCTTTTATATGACACCCCACATGCAATCATATTTTGCCTTCAATTTATTCGGAACCTATTAATGATAATATTCATTAACACTTTCGGTACATAACAGGCGGTAACCCTGTGTACACAAAAAAAAAACATTACCTGCCTAGCGCTACAATGACCATGACTTCACATTCCATCAAACAAAAAAAAAAGCATTGATACCACCGCATGGTATTCCACGCGACCCATATATGTAGCTAACCAACTCCATGCGCGTGGCCCTCCATGCGATATTGAATACCTTGACTATCCATGCCGCATGAAGCGCTTTGGTCCACGAACTCCCACAATACCACCCGCCTTCCTCGCAGGGCCTCAGAAAATACGATTGGCCTGGGTATAAATGCCGCGAAAATCGAAAAAAAAAAAACAATCGTGCCGGGAGAATGTAGTCCCACGCTGCACGTGCATCCAAACAACACACCACCACCACCGTCCATGACCGTGTCGTCGTAGAATTCCACCGCACCGGCAACCAATCATAATAGATTGCGCATAAAATTGCTAGTTAAACGTGTGACGAATAGATGTCGCCCCGCGTGGATCGTGTCCATGCTAAGAACGTGTATAAAAGTGTATATAAAATTATATACAGAATCTGCAAATGTCCCCAAATAATACGATGGCTATGTGATTATTTTGGGGACAGTCCCCAAACTATACAAATGTCCCTGAAAAATACGTTGCTTAGAAAAAATGTCCCCAAACTATTCGATCCACAAACATATATATATATATATATATATATATATATATATATATATATATATATCGCCAACAAAAATCACAAATTTCCCCAAAGCGGGTGGCTTCCAACTTTGAGACAAAAAAAAAATACGGTCGATCGCGACGACCGGAACAAAATCCACGGGCTGCACAAACCCGGTCGAAAAAGAAACTCCGCGTTTCAATCTTATTCACACCGAAATGCCAATTCCAAACGCCACCGGTCTTTTTGCCGGGTCTCTCCCCACGCAACTTCCAAAAGAAAACGACCACTCGCCTTGGCGGTTCAATTCCAACTCCCCGTCGATGACATTCGTTTTTGGCGCGCACCTCAAAAAAAAAAACATTGCCGCCCCTATGCAAGATCGCGCCAAAACTTTTTCACCTCAAATTTCATGGCTGCCAATCTCGGGAATTTTTCCCATCCTTGAATCGGGAAAAAGACATGGCTGACAACCGGTTTGTTTAGAGCGGCCAATTCTAACCCATAACTGCCCCTTTTTGAATCCGTGACAACTTTTCACAAATATAAAGGATTTGAAATAAATCGAATTAAAATATGTATATTTGCGAAAATCCACAAATTCAAAAACTGACAGTTATGTGTCAGAATTGGTCCGTTACAATAGCCTGGGCCGAAGTGGCTTGCCTCCTAGTCGCGAGGTCATCCTCCGACGAACCCCTTGGCCGGCTTGGACCTGGCATGTCAGCTGACGTGGTCTGCCGACTTTTTACAGAGCCATCCTTCGACGCACTCCGTGGTCGACTTGGACCTGTCTTGACAGCCGACGTGGTCTGCCGACTAACTACCGAGTCATGCTTCGACGCACTCAGTGGCCGACTTGGACCAGGTTTGCCTACCGACGTGGTCTGCCGCCTAGTGACTGAGTCATTTTTCGACGTACTCAGTGGTCGACTTGAACCTGGTTTGGCAACCGAGGTGTTAAGGCGACTGATTGTGGAGTCTTTCGATGTACTCCGCTGTCGATTTGCGCCATGCACGATGGCCGATACATCACTTGATGTGCTCATTTTGCAAATTAAAAACTAATAGTAAAACTGGACGTGCGGTGAAACACCGCACCCCAGCTTACCTGTGGTCGCAGTCCGCGACTGGAATACACCGGCGCTGTGATATGCAAAGTTGAAAGGCCACACGGAGAGTACCGAGCTCCAAAAAAAAAACACCTCACGTCCTCGTTCCGTTTTCGGTGGGAACTTCGGCAAAAACAATACCTTCTCAGAAAATACCGCACAATGAAACACTGGGAGAGCTTTAAAATTGTAATTCCATCAATCCTCCGCGAGAGTTACATAAAAATTACCACTATTTATTGTAACACACACTTGTTTTCAACAATTGCACTAAGAAGACAAAATGTCGGAAACGGCCAAAAACCCCGATTCGTTTTACAATAGCTCTCACGCTAGAAATCAATGCGATTAATATACGCGGTACACTTTTCGACTTTTCACCCATCTCACACGAAAATCCCGTATCAAGCGGCAAAATATCACTCCAATGACAGCGTCTAAAATTTCGCACAACACACTCGAAAGTTAAACTAATTTGCGCGATGCACACCCCAGAAGTTTAATTTGCACTTGCCACACACTTGTCTCACGCGCGACCATGAAATTATAGGCAAACGATTGATTTTCTAAATAAACAAATTTTCAGAAAATTACACCCGACAAGATCTGAGCGCAGATAAGCACAGACACGTCCGACCACTATGATAGCTTAATGTTCCAATGTTATATGGATAGTCCTTTTTATAGGAAAGTGTTTAAGTTACCACAGCAGACCAAAACAAGTAATTTGTAAAAAATACATTAAAATCATACAATAAAGGATGTTCAATTCTATAATTTACGACCCTCGAAGCCTAGTTGGAAATATTAACTCATATTTCTAACCGTTCTACCAGCGCCTACAATATAGTTTCATTCATAACCTGTCATGATTGTAATAATTGGGCACAATTATTCAATAAAAAACAATTGTCGCTTTAATCAACTTGGTGGCTTTTATTGCGAACAGTATGGCGGTTGATATCCAACTGCCTAGTACAATTATTACAACTTTCCACGTAGGTGTACACTGAACAGTAGTGGTGATGGGTGCGTTCGGTATTACCTGCAATTTGCCAACCAACGAACTCTTAAATGACCAACTGAATGCTCAACAGGTAAGGATGCACACTTTGTTGCAGGTAATTGAATAAGTAAATGGTGACATTGAAACGCATTTAAATTCGTAATTATTTGATATCTCATAAAGAATAATTGCGTGAAATTTAATAACAATATAAACACTCAATAATTATATAGTAAAAAAAATATATAACTCTCGTACTAAATTGTTGACTATCATATTACGACTTTGATAATAGATAATTGTATGATGTGCACCAATCAATAAAGAACATATTCTCTGTCTTAACACTTATGCACTTTTACTATATATATAAAAATCAAATACAATAAATTTCCACACATGTAATGCCAGAAATCCCATACCACGTATATTCTTTAATGATAATGTATTGTATATCATGTTATACATTATAATATTTCGATGCGATGCACTTACCCTCTATCGTTGCACAAAACTCCTTCGAACACACTGTACATTTTTAATCATTGTCTTCATATGCGCCTCTCCCGAGTTCTATTTAATATACGAGTATTAACCGCATTCCGACCAATGCGGAAATTTGGTAATGATACATCATTTGCCGCCTATTATTATCAGAAACAAAAATGTATACGCATCAATATAAATCCTCACACAACCTTGCATCATAAACCACACATTAGCTTGCTATACACTTAGCAACTTGCTTGCAGGTAAATACGAGAGCATCTTGTGCAGACTTA
The DNA here is from genome assembly GCA_964017055.1 of Chloromyia formosa. Lineage (NCBI taxonomy): Eukaryota > Metazoa > Arthropoda > Insecta > Diptera > Stratiomyidae > Chloromyia > Chloromyia formosa. The sequence goes on from OZ024813.1 coordinate 140,269,593, forward strand.
TCTGTAGTTTTGCGTGCCACAGACAAAACTGTGGTTTCACCATTAACACATATACGCAAATCGGCAGTTTAGCATGGCAAATACGAATTGGAGGAGGAAAAGTTAATGTTAATGGTCCAAATCGGTAGACTTGCCTGGACTGTGGATTGTCGCGTTGACTTGTCCAATTTTCTAGCGACTAGTTAACCAAAAACACAATTTTTTATTAAAAGACTTAGCCAGCAAAGGGAAGTTTTCTCTTTCTCATTCTATATTTGCGGGTTCACCATAAACACAAATCACAACTTAACAAGTTTATCCTTCCCAATTTTTACAGAAGAAAGAATGTATGTTTATGGTATAAATCGACAGACTTATTGCTTAAAAAAAGTGGCGTGTTGGAGTGTTCAAATTTGGTACAGATTTAAGATATTTCCACATACTTTTCGATAGAAAATGAAAACGATCAGACACCATTTCGTGAAACTGCAAACAAATGGCCGAAAATAAAAGAAAGAAAATTGCAATAGTTGGAGCAATATTCTACAGTGCATTAATTTATAAATATCCTAAAAAGAAGAGATGCAAGTGGCAGAAGTTTTGGCTAGAACATTGTTTCTCAACCTGGGGGTCGCGACCCCCAGGGGGGTCGCGGTTAGGTGTAAAGGGGGCCGCGCTCTGTCTAAAAAATAACTAAAGTAAAATAATAATAAACAATTCCTTTTATTAAAGCACAAATTAAATCATAAATTCAAGTATTGGGTTACAAAAATAAATACATTTCAATTTATAATAATAAAATAAAAGATTAATGCGACGGTTGGTTTTGCTTTTCATTTAGAAGTATATCGATCCGTGGTTCGTCATTGCAAACAGATAAGCGTAAATTATTTTCAAGCGATAATAGCCGATTTCTGTATTTAGTTTTCAAAGCCACCATAGATGCAAAGCCTTTTTCGCATAAGTAAGATGTGGCAAAAGGAATTAATGTTTTTAAAGCTTCTGTTACTAGGCTTCCATATTCACCGCGTTGTGACAGCCAAAACTTGTGCAAATCTTGAGATACAAATTCTAGTTGTAGAGTTTTGTCAGCTGATAATTCAATAAGTTGATTGTGGATCTCAACAGGTAATTGGGCAGCTACAACAACATTTTCGTCAAATGGGTTAAGGACCCATCGTTTTGAAAAATCATTCCCGTCATTTGGAAAATATTCCCTTAATTGAATTTTCAGTTCGTGTAAATGCGTTTTCATGTTATATAATACGCGATCAATAATTGCATTTTCCAAATCCTTATTTTTGTCAATAAATTCAGACGTTGCAAGGAATGCGTCAAAATTACGTTTTTCCAGGCGAGCTATCCAAATATCGAGCTTTTTGATGAAAGCATTGACTTTATCCGTCATTAGTAAGATATTTTTGTTACGACCTTGTAAAGTAGTATTCAAAATATTCAAGTGGGAGAATATACCACTTAAATAAGCCAATTGCAATAAAATTTCTTTATTTTGCAAAAACTCTGAAAAAGAGCAATTTTTGTCTGTAAAAAAGATTTTCAACTCCTCGCGCAATTCGAAATGCCTCGATAGAACTTTTCCTCGCGACAACCATCTAACTTCTGTATGGAAAAGGAGAGAATCGTTTTTGGAACCGATTTCTTCGCACAATGTAGAAAGCAACCTAGTTTGCAACGGCCGGCTTTTTATAAAATTAACCATTTTCACAGCTTCAGATAGGACATTTTTGAAACTATCTGGCATTTTTTTGGTAGCGAGCGAATGTCTGTGAAGGAAGCAATGCGTCCATTCCATTTGCGGCATAATGCCTTTTAACTTAACTATCAAACCACTGTTTTTGCCAGTTATCGCTTTGGCACCGTCAGTACATGCCGCAATGCATTTAGTCCAGTCCAGGTTTTCTTGTTGTATTGCATCCATAAAAACTTTAAAAAGTCCTTCGCCGGTGGCCTGACCAGGGATCGGTTTGCAAAATAGCATATTTTCTTCAATTGTTCCCTTGCATTCGTATCGGACGAAACATAAAAATTGAGCCAAGTTCGATACATCTGTTGATTCGTCAAACTGAATGGCAAAAAATTCACTTGATTTGACCTTATCAATTATTTGACGGTAGACATCAATGGCCATCTCATTTATGCGTCTGGATATTGTATCATTTGACAGAGGAACCATTTTTAATTTGTTTGCTTCTTCGGGGCCTATCATCAAATTTACCATATCAATGGCAGCTGGTAAAATTAGATTTTCCGCAATCGTGTGAGGCTTAGACTCCCTGGCCACTCTTAATGATACCAAGTAAGAGGCATTAAGTGCTGCTTTCTCCCTATGACCTGATTTATTAATGTCAATTTGCTGATTTTTTAAAACCTGTGCTTGACGCTCGAAGTATTCTAACGGCTTTCTTTGTAAGGACGGATGTTTGGTTTCAAGATGGCGGGCTAATTTGGATGGTTTCATGCTTTCTGCGGATAGTACTTGATAGCACACAACACATTGCGGCTTGTTATCGAGTGCTATAAATCCATATTTTAAGTAAGTATCGTTGTATAACCTGGTCTTCTTCTTCATAGATTCACCGGATGTAGACGGTCTATCTCGTTTTGTTACGAATTTATCCATTCTGTTGCCTTTTTTTTAATAGTTTTGTATATCGCTACTGATTAATTGAAAAAAAAAAACGTTCCGTTTGTTTTCGTAATTTAAAGTAAAAGACAAAATGTATTGGGCATCATGCGACGAAAATCAATCAAAGCATATGTAGGCAAAACAGACGCAAGGTAGCGGAAGTGACACCATAACAATTTTCTAACGACAACCACATTGCTACAATGTACGCAGCTGCCTTGCATTTGCCTGCAATTCGACTTTCTCTAAATTTTCTTGTTATTATTTTTTTAATTTTGCCACATATACACTCCCCGACAATAGGATATCGCACTTAAAAATCCGACATAATTTTGTCTATCCTTTTGTCGCACATTTAACAGTTGCAATATGCTAAACTTGAATTTACCGTTTTTATTTGCCACATTTTCGGTTCATTGTTGCTAGCTAACATGCAGCATCACAAAATATTATTAAGTATCAAATTTTATCAAAATACACCCAACATACGAAAAATTGTGTTGCATTTTTAAGTGCGACTATCCTGTTGTCGGGGAGTGTATGTCACTATTCATAAACACTGTTTATTGATTTATTTACCACTATTTTCACTAATTTATTAACGTTATTATCCATGAAACACTTCTTCTCGGTCTGTTTTTATAAAATAAAGGGCAAAAGAACTTGCACTAAAACGCTTTCTTTTCCTAAACACACTTTTTTCAAATCGAATGTGCTCGATTGTGCCAATTCGCTACAACTTCGGACTTACTACAGAAAAAACATATCCCGTCTCTTCCTGGAAATGAAATACTAGAGGCGATTTCATAATTCGAGTTCAGTCTCGTGTAAAAATTTTGTTTGAATATATACGTTAAATATGCGGAACTGTATTTTTGTGCAAGTATATCAGAACTTGCACAAAAATACAGTCTTTGCAATGTTAGTAATTAGTAATTCAAGAGTTTGATAGTAGTTAATATATTAAATGGGGGAGGGGGGTCGCGACGCTTTCATTTGATTGATTTTGTTGTTTTGGGGGGTCGCGACACTAAAAAGGTTGAGAAACAATGGGCTAGAAAATAGAAAAACCTATAGTCATGTGAATCTTGTTCGTGAACTGCGCGCCCAAGAGCCTAACGATTTTAAAAATTATTTAAGAATGAATAATTTGGCATATGGTATTTTGTATTCGAAATTAAAACCTTATTTAGAAAAACAAAATACAAGGATGCGTGGAAGTATAAGCGCCGAAAAATGCCTTATGGCAACTTTACGGTTTTTAGCTACAGGTACGCTATCAAAGCATGGAAATGAGTCCTCCATCTGCGAAGTCGGTTCAGATAAGTTATGTGGGCTGTCCGTGGGTACCTCTTGTTCGTGTAAAAAGTGCAACAAATCATAATCAGCGTTGCCAATTTAGCCGTTTTCCGGCTAAATTTAGCCGGAAATCACTTTTTTTAGCCGGCACAAAAATCAAAAACCGGCCAGCCGGATTTTTAGCCGGATTTAATTTTTCACGGCCGATTTTCCTGCCCAAGGTTATTCTCTATGCATGTTCGGACAATTCACGTTTTTAACCCTTCACGGATGTGATAGGGTGTATTAACTTTGTCATGAAATTTGCAACGCACAGAAGGAAGCATCTCCGACCATATAAACTATATATAGTCTTGGTCAGTATGATGAGACGAGTCAATTAAGATTTGTCCGTCTGTCTGTCTGTCCGTCCGTTTCTATGCAAACTTGTCCATCAGTTTTAAAGCTATCGAACTAAAATTTTGTACAGAGCCTTCTTTCTTTTGCACGCAGTATATATGTCGGAACCAGCGGAATTGGACCACTACGTCATATAGCTGCCATAGGAACGACCGGTCCAAAAATTCGTCTTTGTGAGAACAACTTTTTTATTTCTAAAGACATTGTTTTCAAAATTCACAATAATCAATAGTATCTTTAATAAAATCATATTTCCGAATTTGGTTAAAATCGGACAACTCTATCATTTAGCTGTCATAGGAACGACCGTCCCAAAAGCAAGTTTTTGTCAGAAAAACTTTTTTTATTTCTGAAGATATCTTTACGAAATTGCATATTATTCAATCGTATTGACTGCTTAGCCACGTTTTTACATTTGGTTGAAATCGGCCCACTATTTCATATACCTCTTATAGGAAAAGTGAAATCGGAACAAGTTTTATTTTACTACTAATTTCAAAAAGGCAAATATACCACAAAACACAACTTCGCGTGAAGGGTATCATACCTTAAGGCTAGCTTGTTTCTTTTGAAATATATTATATTTAAATATTATTGGTTTTAAACTTTACTTTTAAAACATGGAGTTAGGTGTTTTCGGTGGGGCTACTTCTCCAACCGTTTTTTTAGCCGTTTCCAAATAGGAAATTTTTCCGGCCGGATTTTTAGCCGTTTTTAGAAAAATATTTCCGGCTTTACCGGCTAAATTTAGCCGTTTTGATGATAAGATTTTGGCAACACTGATCATAATACCACAAATTGGGTACATAAACATCATCTGTAATTTGACCACTTCTTTTGGAATTAAGGACCTTTTTTAGTTCTTTTCTGTAAGTCCCACGAATAGACTGAATTTTTTGACAACTAATTCCCGATTAGCTGAATGATTTACAGTCTTGAAATGTTCCACAAGAGTACCATAACCAATGTTCTTCAAATTTCTATTTGTCTATTCTTTGGATTTTATGTTTCAAAGAGCAGGATGTTTCCGATAAATTTTAATTAAACTGGCTAAAAATTCCCTGTCTACATACCGCAAATCGCTCATATTTTAGCTGAAATAAAAAGAAAAGCTTAAAAAAAAATGTCTACAAAAGTTACAATACTTTGTTACTTTATCTTTAGTACTACGACGTAAACTTAAAAAATCCCTATTACTCCCCCAAGTTACTACTTTGAATTGATACGATAAACTAAATTTCAACGATTTAACTTCCAGCAAGGCTCTAAGTGTATGCCATGCTAAACTAAACGGAAACGTGCAGGTTAAGTCTGCCGAGAAACATTGTAAATTCTTTAGACCATATACCAACATACTTCTCTGCCAATTTATTTTAAAATACATGGAAATTCTAGCTACTTGTCTTGCGGAAAAAATGTGAATTTATGATAGATCACGGTTTTCAAAGAAATGTGTCGGCAAATCAGCTAAGTAGCTGTGCGATAAATCGCTGTGTGTATGGGTTCAAATCGGCATATTTATCACATAAAAAAGTGTGCGGTTTTTAGGAAAGGAAGTATGGCTCGTTCAATTTTCCATAAACTAGTGGGTATGTTGCTCGATTTCAGTTTTCAACGATTTAACTGCCAGAAAGTCTCTAAGTGTATGCCAGGCTATTCTTATCTCATACACAAGAACTGGACTGCATGGTTAACACGCTAACCGGTGTAATTAATGCGGCGGTATCCTCATCGTGTCCTGCCAGTTCACATACAGGAAAGAAGAAGCCACTATGGTGGAACGGTAAGTTATCCGAGCTTAGGACTACATGTAGGAAGGCCTTTAATAAGGCAAAAGCTTCTAGGCTGGAGTCTGACTGGCAATCCTATAAAAGGCAACTTAGCCTTTTCAAGAAAGAGTTGAGGGGAGCTAAACGCAGCTCGTGGAAGAGCTTCTGCGAACACGTGGAAGGTTGTAGCGAGGCCTCTAGACTCCGTAAAACTCTGTCGACGAACCCACCTCTGCCTACTCTTCTGCAGAGGCAGGATGGCTCATGGACATCGTCAAGTAAAGAATCCATTGAACTTTTGCTTGACACACACTTTCCTGGCAGCACGGTGACTAGCTCTGCTGGAGCCCCACTTTCTGGTCATCCGACAGCATGTGATGTTGCGTCCATTCTGTCGAAAGAAAAGATTCTGTGGGCGATCGACAGCTTCGAACCGTTTAAATCCGCCGGATCCGATGGCATTATTCCTGCGGACTTACAGTACTCATTGGATATTGTTTATCCTTGGGTGGAGATCATCCTAACCGCATGTCTCAAAATGGGATATGTTCCGCGCATCTGGACGAAAGTTCTAGTTGTATTCATCCCGAAAGCTGGGCGCAGCTCACACGCGCGAGCTAACGACCTTCGTCCTATCAGCCTTTCTTCGACCTTGCTGAAACTATTGGAGCGGCTAATCGATATCCATCTTCGAAATACTATTCCGCCTCTGTTACTATCTTCATCGCAACATGCCTACTGGAAAGGTAGATCAGTGGACACTGCTCTACACTCTCTAGTTAGTTGTATTGAAAAATCCCTTGAATACAAGGAATACACCATGGTTGCGTTTTTAGACATCGAGGGAGCGTTTAATAATATTAAACCTAGTGCGATCATCGAAGCGCTCTTAAAAATGCAGGTTGAGGAATCGCTCTGCAAACTCATCAGTCTCCTGTTAACATCTAGGATTATTAGTACCACTATGGGTACTTCATCCGTCAGTAGATATGTATGCCGGGGTACCCCACAAGGGGGCATATTGTCCCCTCTTCTCTGGAACCTGGCGGTCAATGGACTGCTTTTGAGATTGGAAGAGCTTGGTTTCAGGGTGACGGCTTACGCTGACGATGTTGCCATTGCTGTTTCCGGAAGATTCCCGGGAGTCCTTAGTGAGTTGATGCAGAGTGCTCTATGCATACTCACCGAATGGGCAGGCCACTGTGGCCTTGGTGTCAACCCTCACAAGACCGAACTTGTGCTCTTTACTAGAAGACAGGAGCTGCCTCCTGTTGAGCCTCCATCATTGGATGGCAAGCAACTGGCCTTCAGTGATAGAGCGAAGTTCCTGGGCCTTATCTTTGATAGGAAATTGACGTGGAAGCCCAACATCCTTGTGCGGGTGAATAAAGCCACTACTGCGCTCTATTCGTGCAGGAGGGCGGTTGGTAAGAACTGGGGCCTGCAACCGAAGGTGGTTTACTGGCTATACACAGCGGTTGTGCGGCCAATTCTACTTCACGGCATTTGCGTTTGGTGGGCAGCACTAAGAGTGGCGTCCTATTGTCGCCTGTTAAGTAAAGTGCAAAGACTAGCAGCAATTGCCACGACGGGGGCCTTTAGAACAACTCCGTCAGCCAGCTTGGACACGCTGCTACACTTGCTCCCGCTTGACATATTTGGCGAACAGCTGGCGGGGAATACGGCCCTGCGTCTTCGAGAAACAGGCCAATGGCGTACTTCGAGCACTGGCCACGCGGCTATCCTGTGCAACCTGGATCTCCCTCCGGAGACTGATTACACGTCTCCTAAACACGTTTTCGGTAGGAACTATACCAGCCTGATTCCGTCAAGAAGCCTATGGGCTGATAATGTACCCCTTACCTCCAACTCCTTGACTATCTACACGGATGGCTCTAAGACCGAGAATGGTGTTGGGATTGGTATACACTCGGAGGTACTGGGAATTAACTTATCCTACCGCCTTCCCGACTTTTGTAGTGTCCTGCAGGCCGAGGTTTCGGCGATCTCGGAAGCACTGACCTGGTTGAGGAATCATGTCGTGACTGCAAGAGACATTACTATCTATACGGACAGTCAGGCTGCGATTCGCTCACTTGACTCTGTTCTCACCACATCGAAAACTATTCTGGAGTGCCGCTCGGCCCTCATGGAGATGAGTTACTTTTTCAACATTACCCTCTGCTGGATACCGAGTCACAGTGGCTTTGCGGGCAACTGTAGGGCGGACGATCTTGCGCACGAGGGGGCAACCGGTGTCGTCGATGGACACCGCAATGACATTAGAATGCCAATTGCATCATGCAAAGTGGCAATTAAATCTGTGGCAGTGGATAGGGCACATACCAGATGGCTCAATAGTCGTACTTGCCAAACGACGAGAATGATTTGGCAGAAATTCGACCTTAGCCGATCTGCCTCTTTGCTGGCACTGAATAGAAAGCACATTGGTAGAGTGGTGGGGGCTATCACAGGGCACTGCCCCATTGGTGAGCTCGCATGGAGGCTCCGTCTTCCTCATCATGACTACTGCAGGAGTTGTGAGGATGTGGATGAGGAGGAGAGTGTCTTGCACCTTCTATGTCGCTGTCCGGCACTGGCCATCAGGAGGAAGAAATTCCTGGGCTCCTGGTTCTACTTTGATATGGAGGACCTCAAGGATATTAGTGTGATACAGCTCAATCGCTACATTGCCAGCACAGGCTGGTTCGGAACTTTGGTTTCTTAGAGAGGTGTTTTTGTTACTGGTGGTATCACAATGGACCCATGAGAGGTCTAAGTGTGCTGTGTTGTTTCATGGCAGCCCCTCAACCTAACCTAACCTATCTCATACACCACCCACACCTACTATTTTCCATTTCGGATACCCTCAAATTCCACACTACCTGAAATCCCTTTTCAACAAGATCTTCTTGTGTTTCAAAAACTCAATGCATCTACGAAATATTTGAAATACGTTTACCACCCCGGTGACACAAACATTAAAATTCAAAGAGACTTTGGTTCAACCTGTACAGGCCATGTTCGAGTTCGAGTTCAGCAGTGTATGGTGACACTTAAAAACACGTTACGCAAGACTGGTCACATACTGTTGAAAACGAACTCGAACGCGAATATCGTACATGTGTCCTTTGAATAGCTCAAGCACACACTTCAAACGAATCTAAAGAAAACCGGGCCACTTGTATTATGTTTGTGTTCCAGATCGTATTCGACCGTGTGTGGCCAGGGTAATATGCGTAGACTTTGAAAGCACACAACGTACATAACTGAAGACGAATCAGTCAAAAACCTTGGGGTGCAAAATCGGCACCCTAAGTGCTTAGGATTTTTATGCGTCTAAGTCCGGCCCGGCTAGCATGAAATTAAGTGAGATTTGGAAAAACTATCTTTAAGCAAGTTAGCAAAATGTTTTTGGGTCAGTTGCTTGAAAAAACAGTAGTAGCGATTCATGTGCTAATCAAAAACGACATAAATTTTTCATTTGTCTTTACAATAAGTGTGAAAAAAAAATCATATGTTTCTCCAATGCAAATAAGTTTAAAAGGTTAGAAATTAACTGACATAATAATGGCTGCACTCACACACACACATGGTCCGAGAATATTAAAGAGTAAGAACAAGAATATGTTTTTTTTTTAAAAATAAATTGTGCGTTAACACTGTAAACCTTCAAGCAGGTACTGAATATCGAACATAATGATTATTACTTTAAAATTTTTGTTTTAGATATAACTTTATTTAAAATTACAAAAATCAGAAGCGCTTTCTAAAATGTTCTATATGGAATTTTATCTAGCTGACATCCAACGCCAAAACGTACCAATGCACAAAAATGACGTTTGTATACTTATATGGTTAAAATAAAAAAAAAACTGAATATTCGCTTAACAATAATAATGTATTTAGTCTAATTTTGTCTTGCATTTGATGTGTATATAAAATGTAAAACGTATTCATAATACAGTTTTTAAAACAAGCTTAATTTTGACTATGGAACAATTCATATTTTAAATAATTAAGTAGCATACAAAAACATGTACATAAGAATCAAATAATACGAACGAAAAATAAATTGATTGTATTGTATTCTTTGCTTCTTTGTCGAAATAAATGAGTTTTACTTTCGATATTAATTGCTTCAACGTATTTTTTCTTAAAAAAATCAGTTATTCGACCCTCCCTCGATAACGAGTTTCGACCCCACAGTTGGTTTCCTTTACGTTTTATGACCCCAGAAATCGATTGGCATCATTAGATTTTTTGGAACATTCCTGTTTCGTGAATATTAGGAGAATTCTCTCTATTGCATTTAGAGAGAATTCTTAAAACTCCTTCATTGCGGCATTTCCGCTATAGGTAGTCCATTTCCGCTTTAGGTGGTAAGAACCTAAAACCCACTCGGGGGGATTTGTATGTCCTAAAGCGGAATTTTTTTGGGTTTTGTGAAAGTTCTCTCTAATCAAATAGAAAGAATTCTCCTAATTTTTCCGAAACAGGAATGTTCCTCGCCATAGGACTAGGGCATATTCCATACTCTGTTTATGGAAAAATGCCGCCCAAATGAACCCTCTATCTTTTACCGTTACAGAGAGCTATTACATTTTTCCCAATACTTTTCAAAAAGTCTGACCTTCTAGAGAAAACTCCGATTTACCGGCCTATGGCTAATTAAATCCATAAAAACCATGTTGATTCAGAAACTAAACAAAATACCCGTTAGAATGAAACCTTAACGGTTTCGAAATTCATTCCACTGCCCGAGATACAAACGTTCAAATTTTAGAAAAAATTCGTTACCAACTTTTGACGGAAAATTTGAACCCACATTTTATAAGTCCGGATGGCGCAACGGTTAGCACATTCGCCTACTACGCACCGGGCCCCGGTTCGATTCCTACTGAATGCGGTAGTTTTCGATAAAGAAGGGGACTATGAGCCCACTCAGCTGTTAAATGAGTACCCATTTATGGGGTAAATAACTCGATTGAGCGTGTTGCTGATCACACACCTCTGCACAAGACATACCGTCACGATCTAGAAAATGAGATGATGCTAACTCATATCGAGGCCATGGGGTTCAAATTGGACTGTTGCGCCAGTTATTTATTTTTATTTTATAACGGGGCTTGCACTAAAGGTCGCCACACATGAACGAGCACAACCACGACCAAACTTCCATCGAATCATCAAATATCATAGAACGGTGGAAATAGGGGGAATTTTTTTTCCACACGTTCTATAAAATTGATGGTTCGATGGAAGTTTGGTCGTGGTTGTGCTCGTCCATGGGTGGCGCTACAAAATCTCCAAAAGATGGCCCAATTTCTATTCTTTCGAATGACATAAATATCTACGACTTAGATTTGAAAATTTTCGTATACATATTAGATTTTAAAGGAAGAAAAACATAGTCTGAAAATCGAACAAATCCATTTGATTTTCACTTAATACCTACACTCAGCCACAAAAGTCTACATACGAGGGCGGTCCGATAAGTACTTAGCCTCACCACCCGATGGCGCCACTATCGCAAGAGAAATTTACTATCGTGTAGTACATTTTCGTAGACGGCCATTGTCAAAATTTCAGCAGAATCGGACTCGTAGTTTTGTTTTGACCGCGTGTGGAAGCGGGCGTGCCCGTGGATTTTAAAAAAATGGAAAAAGAGCAATATCGGTCGATGATTAGATTTTTGTTTTTGGAAGGGAAATCGCGCAGCGAAATCAAAGAGCGCTTGGATGCTGTGTACGGTGACTCTTCTCCTTCGATGGTGACCGTCTAAAATTGGTTGTCGTTGTTCCTTCAAATGTGCGATAATAAATACCTCATCCTTTCCTGAAACTCTGCATTCGTTTCATCCTTTGATTGTAGCGGTAAAAACGCGTTTTTCATTGAAGGGTTCCACGGTATACCATAAACGTTGCCATTGGGTGCATTCGGGCGTCACGGAAAAAAGCGTAATCGCTGCATAGAAATAGCGAATTCCTAAAATTACGTTTACACTATCCCCAGATTACTTCATCTGCAGCGTAATCTGGGTGTGGTGAGTTTAAAATTGTATGTATATGACAGTTGCAGATGAAGTCAGCCGGCGCAGACGAAGTAATCTGAGGATAGTGTAAACGTAATATAATATTACGTTTTACACTATCCCCAGATTACTTCATTTGCACCGGCTGATTTAATCTGGAACTGCCAAATACATACAATTTTAAAGTCACCATACCCAGATTAAGCAGCAGATGAAGTAATCTGGGGATAGTGTTAAATTACGTTTACACTATCCCCAGATTACTTCATCTGCAGCGTAATCTGGGTGTGGTGAGTTCAAAATTGTATGTATTTGACAGTCGCAGATTATCTCAGCCGGCGCAGATGAAGTAATCTGCGGATAGTGTAAACGTAATATAAACGTAATATAAGCAGCACATAACAATTTTTTTTTGTGACGCCCGAATGGTATGCTGGCTCACCTGTCAAATGACAAGTTCATTTCTCGTGTTTCGTTTATATTACGTTTACACTATCCCCAGATTACTTCATCTGGTGCTTAATCTGGGTGTGGTGAGTTTAAAATCGTATGTATTTGACAGTCGCAGATTAAATCAGCCGGCGCTGATGAAGTAATCTGCGGATAGTGTAAACGTAATATTATTTTGCACACGCGATTCTCCCTCTCGTAATTGTGTTGTTCTTTTCTGCATTGTAAAAACTATGAAAACAATAGAGAACAATGTTGTAAATTGACATGCTTGCATTCACAAATCGGAAGCGCTACTTGAGCGCTCCTATTTTGCCCCAATTTTGCACTGAATTACAACAACAAAAATGGGAGCGGTCGGGTAGCGCTATGATTTGTGAATGCAGGCAATTCGTTCGAACTGTCAAATCTCCGTTAAGCCAAGACAGCGAACAAATTTTGTACTGCCTAAAAGTGTTAGCGCCTAGCTATTTGCGCTAAGTTTGGCAGTGGTTTATTCGGAATACAAATCACGAGGCAGCACTTAAAGCTAGCTAGCAACCGTGACTCCCGAATGCACCCAATGTAAAGTTTTACTCAAAAACCTATTAGGCTCGCCACGCGCGAACACAAACTCGAAGTCGAACATGGTATAAGTGTCCTCTGAATGACTCAAGTCACACACACATACATTTCACATTCACACAAATCTGAAGAAAAAGGTCCATACTTTTGTACCATGTTCTGGTTCGTGTTCGATAGTGTGCGGCCGGAGTTACGTTCAAACGACTTTCTACTGCTGTTTTTTTTTAATAATAGCATTTCCGCCCTGACTGTACCAAGTTGTTTCCTTATCCGATGGTTTCACCACGTTGCACTGCTGCCATCTACATTTTCTACGCGACAACTAGTCATACCGACTGTCACATTCAGCCTTGACCAGTGGTTGACAGGTAGTTTTCGCAATTTCGGTTCAGTGTAATGTGCCGCTGATGTCTTGGAGTGTTTACTGGATGGTGCCGATTGTGTCCAGCGCAAAAGAAAACTCTGAAAACAATGGACGAGGACGACCTCTTGACGCCCTACAAGGAAGAAACTTACGAACAATACGAGCAGCGACCGCTCGGCAGTCCCTCGTGGATATCGGACAACAGTGTAGACGAGCTGATTGGTCCCATAGTTGTTGCGAAGTATCCCTCCCCGCGGCCAGAAAAAGGTTCTTGGCGGAAACAATGCCGACTGCTGCCGCATCGCTTATTAAAACTGTCGTTCCTTTCCAGTTGTTGTGCAAACGGAAGCGCCAGATACAGCGGATAGTGTTGCGCAAACACCCGATCAGGATCCAAACGAGGATTTAAAGGTTGATCTAAACGTGGATCCAAACGCGGAACCAAACGCGGATCCACCAAACGCAGACGTAAAAGATGAGAATGTGATCGCGGAGGGAGTTGTCAAAACAGAAGAAGTCCCCAAGCGAAGGAAGGGCAGGCCACCAAAAAAGCGTCGCAAATGTCCATGGATGGTGGGCCGGGTGCGAAAGCCCAAGCCTGAACCGTCCGAAACTGCCGTCGAGGACCCAGCAAATGCTGAACAATCCGAAAATACGGACGGCACGACGCAACCGCAGATAAAAACGGAGACAGCAGCAGGTAAGTGTTTTGAATAATTGATTGAAAACAAGTTCTCAGTATCTTTTGTTTCACGCAGGAGAGCCTGTTCCGAAGAGACCTCGTGGTCGACCACGTCGGTCTGAGGAAATTGCTATGCTCCGAAGACAGCTCGAGGAAATCAACGGTAGGATATGCGTTCGTCTCGCTTTCGAATTCTCTTAACTACTTTTGAATCTTGCAGCCATTGTTCCGGAAGGAACGAAACGAAAAACGCGTCCCTCCCGTCTTCTCGACGACTACGACACATTCGTGCCCGACGAGAAACGGCCACGAGGCCGACCGCGGAAAGGACCCGTGTTTCCAGGTAAGGTACAACGGCTAGGACACCCGCACGATCCCCTTGGCGAAAAACGACGTCGCGGCCGTCCTCGCGTTAAGCCGGCAAAGATTCGATACTTGTTCCCGGACGGCACAGCCAAGCAGGGACGACCACCTCGAGACCCGTCCACATTCGGCCTATTGCCGTTCATAAAAAACGCAAAAGGCGAACTTGTGCTGGTTGAAAGGGATCCGATTGTCGCCGAGACGGGTGAGGCGGGGGCGGCAACGGTGGCTCCTAAAAAGGTCAAGGTCAAAATTCCGCGCGTTAAACGACGACCCGGACGACCGCGAACAAAGCCTCCGAAATTTCGATTGCTGTATCCCGACGGAACGCCACTGCGACCTGGCCGACCGCCCCGGAATTTCGCCAAACTTGGGATTTTGCCGTTCATTAAAAACGACAGGGGCGAGTATGTACCTTTGGCGAGATTTGCCAATGGCCCGTCCACATCGCAGGTGAAGATTGAAAAGGGGGATATTAAAGAGGAGGCGGCGGAAACGGACGATAAGGGTGGGAATGGATCGACTGTAGAGGATCCGGCCGCTTTGCTTAACGTGAAAATGGAAACCGAAGAGGAGGATGTAAAGGAGCCGATGATGGGTGAAGGCTCGGAGAAACCGGCATTTGTAGCTGCGACGACATCATCGAATGCAGCTGTACACATAAAACGCGGACGCGGCAGACCCCGTATACATCCACTTAAAGCTCCCCGAACCCCCAAGCGCCAGGCCAGAGAAGGAAAGAAATTGGGGCGGCCGAAGAAGAGCGTTGAAAAAATGCGCAAAGCGATACCCGCCGAAGGGGAATCGTCCACGAGTAATCCGAGGTGGCGCATCAAAGTGGGTGGCCTATTCAAATTTTTAACGGGCAACAAGTCGGCCGGTTTGAAAGCATGCGACGAGAGCAAACGGACTCGAAGCCGGCGCAGTAATGCAATAGAGGAAAATGGTGAAAGCACAAGTAGCACAAGGCATGATAAGGAGGAAGCTCCGTCAAAAGACGTAAAGCCGAGTATAGATTCAGCGGCATCTAATGATAATCCGCCTGTGGCAAAGGACATAGAAGCTCCACTGATAGCGCACAAATCTACAGCTCAGGAGAAAAGTAACGCAGTTGTATCGAAAGAGTCGGAGCCAGATCGGTTCAATGGTGCGTATACACCCGCAAGAGAGTCTCCAAAGGCGGCAATTGTTGCTAATACCAAACACAGCCCTGTGCCAGACTTGAAATCGCCGGTATTCAAGAAAAGTTCGAGCCCCTCCGTTGCTATGGCCCCGACTAAAAAAGTGATCTTGCCGACCAATGTCCACTCCAAGATGACTTCACAAATGAATCCCAACACGAAGATGACTTCACAAAACAATCCCAACACGAAGATGATTTCACAAATCAATCCCAACACGAAGATGACTTCACAAATGAATCCCAACACGAAGATGACTTCACAAGTCAATCCCAGCACGAAGATGACTTCACAAATCAATCCCAGCACGAAGCTGACTTCACAAGTCAATCCCAGCACGAAGATGACTTCACAAACCAATCCCAACACGAAGATGACTTCACAAATCAATCCCAGCACGAAGCTGACTTCACAAGTCAATCCCAGCACGAAGATGACTTCACAAACCAATCCCAACACGAAGATGACTTCACAAATCAATCCCAGCACGAAGCTGACTTCACAAGTCAATCCCAACACGAAGATAACTTCACAAATCAATCCCAACACGACTACTGTCGACAAATCGAACTTCACGGCTGCAGTACCCAAACCCAACATTGGTTTGATGAAACCAAACATCACTCCGCCGCCGAAGAAATACATTACAGTGCCGAGACTTAAAGTGACCGTACCGGAGCAGTATAGAACGCACTCGAAAAATCCTCTAATAAACAAATTGAATAGTTTCAACACTTCGATTACTCTGCAGAATACGAAACAGCCGACATTCAACTTAAAAACTACCCCGCAAAGGACGCATCACGATGCACCAAACGACGACTCGGATGATGATTGCATAATTGTCAGCAGTACTCTCCCCTCCTCCTCCTCCAGTACGAGCACCAACTCTCCGTTAATTTGCAAAATGAACACCACAACTGGCGCGCCGCAATTTCTTCAAAGTTTGACGCCACCGGCAGCAACAAACGGCGCTCCACTTCATATGCAAAGTTTTGTTTAGCATGTATCATTCTGTATTGCGTAAGACTAAAATTGTGTGACGATGTTTAAGGTATTGTCTAAGATTCTATGTAGTTTAACTTATATATAAAGGAAAAAAAAAGAAAATCTGTATGTAAGCGAAAAGCAAGTCTATCGTCTGGTAATTTTAAGTTTTTACACACCCATTTGTCCTAATTGGTTGACTGTTGCCAGTCGCATGTTTTTAAAGGATGAGAATTTCGCCTTTTAGTTTTAGGTTTTCAAACGATTCGGGACAGTTTTCGGAATATGGACGATGTATGTTATGTGGGTAGATGCAATTGTGTATATTCCAAATAACTGTTGCTTTTGATTATTTGTTGTATTGTAGAAATATAGTCAGTAAGGAGCTTTTCTGGCATGTTTCATTAAATGATTACACATACTTAAACTGGTTGTTGGTTTTAGTGTATATTTGCATGATCTATACTGGTTAATTATATTCAAAAGATGTCGCCGCGCGCCCAACCATCGTGCATGTCTTGTCCATGAGGTCGGTGTTGGGCTGCTCCCTCCGGTAACAACCCACCAGGTACTGTTTCGTAACAAGCTTGTTGTGGTCCCTTAGAGGCATCATCCTTGTTTCCTGATGCAGATGATCGTGGTATGACATCAGGAGACAGCCAGTTACAGGACAGAAAGCGGCGTTTTGGCAAGCCTGAATGTTATTTCATTGTGTGTCACAGAGATTCTGTGACCACACTGGAGTCGCATAGTTAGCTACTGACCTTCCGATTGCTTTGTATGTGACCAGTAGGGTTTCTTTATCATTGCCCCAGGTGCCACCGGCCAAGGATTTTATTCCTACCTATTGCGCATATTTGAAGCATGAAGGGATGACGTGGCCATGCTGTCCAGGGTTACTCCTAGAATTTTCGGATGGTTCACGGTCGGAATAGGTTGATTGCCAATTGAGATCCCAAGTTGCATCTTGATTTCCTTCGTTCAGGTGGTAAATAAGACTGCCGAGGATTAGGGCGCTGATGCGGTTAAATTCTTGCCCGTGAAGAAGGAGTTAAGTTCTTCCACATAACCATTTATTCGTTCGCACATTTCCGTGATGTTGTTTCCCGCTGCCAGAATGGAGCAGTCGTCGGCATAGGAGATTAATTCCGATTCCTTCAGGTTGAGTTGGAATTCCAGATAAGTAAAGGTTGAACAAGGAAGGAGACAGAACTTCTCCTTGTGGCACACATTGTTTGATCTTCCTTAGCTTCGATTTCTTACTCCTGAATTCGGTGTAGGGCTGCCTGCTCGCGAGATAGTTAGCAATCTATTTTGTAGTTGCGTTGCTTTGGAAGAGATGCATTGTATAAAACGGACAGAAGTGCTGAGTAGCTGACTGTGTCGAAGGCTTTCGACAGGTCAAGTGCCACTAGAATTGTTCTGTGACATGAACGAGATTGGTTTAGGCCATTTTGGATGCGAGTTGTAACGGCATCCAGGACCGTCGTCGTACTATGCATCCTTTTGAAGCCGTGCTGGTGGTTTGCAAGCTGGATGTGGGCCGCAAGAACAGGGTGGATTAGTGTTTCGGCCGTTTTCACAACTGGTGATAGAAGTATAGTGGGACAATGGGACTCGCCGAGTGTCGCTTTTTTCCCAGGTTTTAGGATTGGGACTATTCTCCCTTTCTTCCAGAGTTCCGGAACGATCAGTGATGTGATGCATAGGTTGAATGTAGCCGTGAGGTATTCGATATCTGGTGCGTCGAGGTGTTTAAGCATTGCCATTGAGATTCCATCAAGTCCCAAGGCTTTTGAGTTGTTCGCTTTCCTGATTGCTGTAGCCACTTCGTCTGTGGTGAAGACAGGTATGTTGTTTGTAGTTCGGTTATGGATCCTCCTGCGGATTATGCGCTTTTGTCTGCCTGGTGGGGGATGTTCAATGCCTATTGAAGTGACTTGCAAAGTGGGCAGGGTTGGTGATTGGATTTTCTCCGAATTGTATGGCGACATTCCCCTTCTGTTGCGGCGGATTAGAGAGGACACGGACTGTCGACCATAGTTTACTTATAACTGTGGTCAGGTTGCATTCATTCAGATGCGTAATCCATTTTAACCGCTTGTGTTCAGTTACTAGTCTTTGAATTTCGTAGTTCATTTTGTAAATTCTGGGATCGTCTGGGTTCTCTCTCGTCTGCCAGTCTGGCGGCTGCGGTAGGAAAGTAGGAAAGAATTTTCGGAATGCGTCCTGCAGGAATAAATTTTGCAGTCGCTTTATTAAGGACTTTCCTGATATTGAACTCGGCCTCACGTACGTCGGTGGGAGTTGGTAGGGCGAGGAATTTAGCACTAGTATATTCGGTGAAGCTATTCCAGTCAACCTTGTTGTGGTTGACAAAACTGCGATGTTCGACAGATACGATATCTGTCGGTTTGTCAAGCCGTATCACGATTGGTAAGTGGTCCGATGGAAGTGTATGAACCCGCTCCCATTGTGTTTCGTTTATGAGGCTAGCACTGGCAATCGTGATGCCTGGAGAGCTGGAATAGGTACCGGTGGGCGTGTCGTCATTCAGTGTACAGAAGTCTGAAGTATCAAGTTGTTCTGCAATGGCGATACCTCTGGCGTCGTTGTTAAGATATGAGTGGCAGAGTTCATGGTGAGCGTTTAAGTCACCAAGCAGAAGTCGTTGTTGACCAGTGAGGAAAGTCTTGATTCTTACGTCTAAAGGTCGCCACACATGAACGAGCACAACCACGACCAAACTTCTTCCATCGAACCATCGAAAATCATAGAACGGTGGAAATAGGGGGAATTTTTTTCCGCACGTTGAAATTGATGGTGCGCGTCCATGTGTGGCAACCTTTAGATTGTAATGAGTTATTTAGTACAATTTTAAATTAATTAATTAATAAATTAAATAAATTTATGAATTATACAGATTAAAAACATTCAAAATAGTTAGGGGGCGACCGGTAGCTGTCTCATGGCTGACTACTGGCGTTTCGGGTTCGAATCCCGTCCACGACGACGTTCCTGGCCATGGATGTGTGTCTCCTTGTGGTGCGGGGGGGGGGGGGGGGGGGTAGTAATAAGCCACAGTATCTCCCGACTTGTCGCAGGCAGGCGGCTAAATAGGGGAAGCAGGAGGTGCATGCATACTGGCAATTGCATTCTCCGAAATTAGTTTATGCCAACGAAATGTCATCTGGGCCACATGGAATAGTTGACGCGCTGTGCCCCACAAGGGGTTAGGGCAATTAAGTAAGATAGCTTGGAAATTCTAAGTTTTAAAAGATAACATACAATAATTGCCATTTTTGTTTAGGTTTTCCTTGTATGACGTTTGTCGACTAGTTGGTTTTGTAATCTACAAGGTATTTACTTGTTTTGTTGTTTGGCGGTTTTTGCAAATAATTAGTTATCTAACAATATCATGAGCAACAGGAAATTTTACTGAAT
Source organism: Chloromyia formosa (assembly GCA_964017055.1). NCBI lineage: Eukaryota > Metazoa > Arthropoda > Insecta > Diptera > Stratiomyidae > Chloromyia > Chloromyia formosa. Next base: position 140,289,755 of record OZ024813.1, read on the forward strand.
AATTCATTAGAATTTAATTGGTAAAATTTTACAGTTTCGATAATGCCAACAATGGACGATACGTCGATACCAAACCATAGAGTAAGTGCCTCCGCACACGGGTCGTCTGATTTTCATCACGTCTGCGATTCGAACTCTGCTCGTCTGAATTCCCACACGACGAGCGACGCCCTGCACCGCACACGGGTCGATTGCAATTCGGCGCGTCTGCGACGCGATCCGATGTTAGAAATGGGAGTTGGGGTATTTGGGCAACACGTAGCCAAGGTAGAGGTGAAAGGAGGAGTGTCGGTGAAATCATTTTAACCCTTTGGCATGGCGAATAGACCTTTTAGTACATAAGGCGAAACACGGGCAATATGAGTAGATGTGAAAAGAGGAATGCAATCGAGTGGTGGTTAAAACATTTGAACCCTTTGGAGAGGCGAGAAGGGCCCTTTTGTACATAAAGCGAAATATGGGCAATACGGCTGTCGCGTGATTCGAGGTGAAAGAAGAAGTGCAAAAAAGTGCTGGTGAAAGCATTTTAACCCTTTGGCGATGCGAAACGGACCTTTTTGCAAATGAAGCGGGATATGCGCGAAATGAATGTCGCATAATTCTAGGTGAAAGGAGGAGTGCACAGAAGTGTCGGTGAAAGCATTCTAACCCTTTGGCGTGGCGAAATGAACCTTCCTGTACAAGGAGCGGTACATGGGCGAAATTGGTGCCGCCTGTTTCGAGATGAAAGGAGCAGTGCACACGGGTGTCGGTGAAAGCATTTTAACCCCTCGGCATGGCGAAATAGACCTTTTTGTATATGAAGCGGAACACGAGCAATATGGTTTTCGCATGAGTCGATGTCAAACGAGGAATGCAGATGAGTGCTAGTTAAAGCATTTTAACGCTTTAACGTGGCGAAGTGGACTTTTTTGTACATGAAACGGGACTTGGCATTGGCAATATGGTTGTCGCCTGAGTCGATATGAAAGGAGGAATGCAGACGAGTGCTGGTTAAAGCATTTAACTTTATGGGTGCCGCGTGGTTCGTGGTGAAAGGAGGCGTGCACAGAAGTGTCGGTGAAAGCATTTTAACCCTTTGGCATTACGAATACGCCTGACTAATGCTGAACACTATTATCAACTGATCAAATGCGACAATATAGTATTTTCTGGTTTCTGACGACTACGACGATTTCCTGTTACAAAGATTAATACAAATCCATAAAGATGATTTTCGAGTTGGTGCGTTGTGGAGGTTTGTGGAGGTGCTGATAGTAGCAAGGTCTGAATGTTGTGGAGAGTGGCAAGGAGGGAAGGGCTAGCCTTTTTGATTCCGCTGTTTGAGCGAGCGTTAGAAGTCGGTCTATGTATATTGAGGGTTGATATCGCTTAAACGTTTCAAAGGGTTGCCGACCATATATTGTCAGATGTGTTCAGGTTACAACGAACAAAACGCTGAACGACCGCTAATCTAAGCATTGAATCACACGGGGCACCGAAATATAGTGCATGCCGAAACTGTCCATACGAAACAATGCATATGCACACTTTCGTTTTAAAAACGAAATAGTGCACGCAAATACCTCGTACACGGCACTGCCTAAGTTTTTGCGTGACAACGTCAAAGTGTTTTCAAGGAAAATTAAAAAAAAAAAAATTACACGGAAACTTTCCCCTTGTTGGGAAAAATATTGGATCATGTATATATCTGTGCTGAAAAGAAGATATTGGTTGCGTTCAGAATTTCATACACTGAATATCTGAATTTCTGAGTTACACAATTGTTGTTTAATTCAGAAATTTAGATTCGAAGAAAAAATGATTGGCGGGAATTAACCGGGAAAATTGGTAATTATTTTCCCCAATTTAGGTTCGACGTTTTCTCGTTTTTCGCTTCGAGATCGCTTTAATATCGCTGTGATATTGCTTTTATTTTATATCACTTTGATATAACCTCAATATCGCTTTTGTATCAAAATGAAAGTGTTAAGAAGACCATCAACAACATTCCATTGCATTAGCTTCATCACCCCTATTCAGACGACACCAGTATTTCTTAGATTTCTCTTTATGTACATGAATGTGTTCATCTCAACACCATAGGGTGAAAAACGTCTTGAACAACACTACAGAGTACTGGCCTCATCATCCCAATTCATAGACACCCGTATTTCCTAGATTTCATTCCATGTCCAAAAGTATGCTTGTGTCAACACCAAAGCGTTTAATTCAATTCAATTCGTTTTCAACTCCACTTCCGTCCCACATTTTCTCCACACACTCCCCGTTGAGGTAGCTACGTCAAAAAAGTGCCAAATTAAAATCGCAAAAATCACTTGGCGCCACGGACATAGTAATCTTGCCGAAATCGAGTAAGCACCGCATTATGTCATCACAAAGCATATCTGGATCACGAATTTGTACAGCTTCATGTCCAAAAAGGTAATTTTCGCCTCACCAGCACTCCGGTGAACTCCTCCTTTTACGTCGAATCACGCGACCCCCATATTGCCCACATCCCGCTTCATGTACAGAAAGGTCAATTTCGCCACACCAAAGGGTTAACATGCTTTCACCAGCACTCCTGTGCACTTCTCTTTTCACCCCAAATATTGCGATACCCATATCGCCCATATCCCACTTCATGCACAAAAATGTCCATTTCGACACGCCGAAGGGCTGAAATGCTTTAACGCGCACTCGTCTGCATTCCTCCTTTCGCATCAACTCACGCGATAACCATATTGCCCATGTTCCGCTTCATGTACAAAAAGGTCCATTTCGTCATGCCAAAGTGTTAAAATGCTTTCTCCGACACTCCTGTGCACCACTCCTTTCACCCCGAATCACGCAATACCCTTATCTAGGCCTGTTCGGTACTGAGATTTCAGTACCGGTACTTGATATTTTCAAGTACCGGTACCGCAAGCGGTATCCCGGTACTCACAGGTATTCGTTCAGTACCGGTACTAGTACCGGTTTTTTTCAGTACCGAGTCTTTTCAACCATGAGCCGGTTTTTTTTCAGTACCGGTACTGAGTACCTGTTCTTTTCAGTATCGAGTCTTTTCAGTACGGGGATCCCGGGATCCCGGTACTCAGTACCGAGTCTTTTCAGTACCTGTTCTTTTCAGTACCGAGTCTTTTCAGTACCGAGTCTTTTCAGTACCTGTCTTTTCAGTACCGAGTCTTTTCAGTACCGAGTCTTTTCAGTACCGAGTCTTTTCACTACCTGTTCTTTTCAGTACCGAGTCTTTTCAGTACCGAGTCTTTTCAGTACCTGTTCTTTTCAGTACCGGGATCCCGGGATTCGAGTACCTGTTCTTTTCAGTACCGAGTCTTTTCAATACCTGTTCTTTTCAGTACCGGGATCCCGGGATTCGAGTACCTGTTCTTTTCCATAAAAAAGACTCGTTCATTGCTGGACCAATTCTTCAGGTTTTTGGAAATTGTTATTGGAAATGTTCATAGAGTCGTGTCGTGCATTGAAAGATTTTTCAGATACACATCGTAGTATAGTATGTTAGTTAGTACGCACATAGATATACGAGTATGTACATTGTTCATACATAATTGATTTTGAGTTTTGTTAGGATTGAGACTGAGATGAGAGTATTTATTGTATTGGGAATAGGATATGTAACTGGGTATGATATAAATATGAAATACATATGAACGAATATGTATATGCACGTATGTACATAATATAATAATATAATGCGTTGCATTGGTCAATAGCCGGCCATACACACACGCTCTATCATCTGCAAACGTACGCCAATTCGATCGCCCCATTTTTTTCCGAATGATTCGCCGCGTTCGCAATCCCCTGCAAAATCGCGTCACCTGGGTCGCCCAATTTTTTTGCGAATGATTCGCGCCGTTTACAATCACCTGGAAAATCGCGTCACCTGGATCGCCCAATTTTTTTTGCGAATGATTCGCGGCGTTTACAATCCCCTCGAAAATCGCGGCACCTGGGTCGCCGAATGATTCGCCGCGTTTGAACGAGTAGTGAAATTTAAGTAATTTTGTGCGACCAGACGGTTCGTGGCGTTTTCGGTTTGCAGATGATAGAGCAACAACAATTTGTATGGAGACGATGTCTAGTTGGGTGCGTTGTGATTTTGCAGATGATTCGCCGCGACCGAATTTTTATGGGTTATCTATAGTGGCGGTAGTAGTAGCTTGCATAATAAAATATGAGAAGGATGGGTCCACGCAGATATTTTGGTCCTGCTGCAGGTGTGCGTCAGAATAAAAGGATTTGTTTATCGATAAGGAGAGATATATAGGCAAGATGGGTGTTGTATGACTAGGGGTGCTGAGACGAATACGTTAGACTGCCGCTGAAGGCATTTGAGTCCTTTGGTAACGCAAAAAGACATGCTTTGCAAGGAAAGCCCGATCAGACGAGTATTTCCCCATGAAAATAGGGTGGCCATTCAGGGGTGGGCCAAATAAAAGTGCTGGATGCAGATATGCTAGCACGAAACGGCTGCAGGTACATGTACAAAGAGTGAAACGGGCAACCTAGGGCTACATGTGGGGGCTCACAACGCCCTATTTCCCCATGAAAACAGGGTGGTCACTCAGAAGTGGGCAACTCACACAAGCGACTGCTAATTCACAACCCGCAGTATCGCACAAGTGTGCATGGATAATTTCGGTTTGGAACGAGCTGGGCTAGCTCCCCTCCTAGGGCGTTGCGAACCCCCGCATGTAGCCCTAGGTTGCCCGTTTCACTCTTTGTACATGTACCTGCAGCCGTTTCGTGCTAGCATATCTGCATCCAGCACTTTTTTTTTTGCCCACCCCTGAATGGCCACCCTGTTTTCATGGGGAAATACTCGTCTGATCGGGCTTTCCTTGCAAATTATGTCTTTTTTCGTTACCAAAGGACTCAAAATGCCTTCAGCGGCAGTCTGTACTCGTATATCTAAGTGCGTACTAACTAACATAGAGTGCGTTCCATAACGTAACTATAGTCAGAGCTGTAGTCAGCTCTGACTACTGTCATAGTCAGCTATAGCTATGGGTGTTATGGAACGACAATAGTCGTAAAGTAGCACAAACACCCGCCATCTTTTTCACTACACTCACATTTGCGTCGGTATTTCACTCTCCATGCAATAATTTGTAACACACAAACACTCTTTCGCACCAATTTTCCTCAAATTAAATTTAACATGCTCTAAACTGCATAAAACAATTTAAAATTAAAGCAAAAATAAAGTAATTTTGCACAACATTGACTGTTTACTGTCAGTTTGCCTTCGTGTATACGTGTGTGTGTGATAGCTATCGTAGCTATCGATAGCTTCCCCTCATAAGCACGAGCTAAAATAGTTGACTACCGAGCTGACTATTGTGTGTTATGGAACGACGATAGTCAACTACACTAGTCGACTATCGGAGTTATGGAACGGCAATAGTCAGTGATAGTTGACTATAGTCAACTATAGTTACGTTATGGAACGCACTCATACTATACTATTGTACGATGTGCATCTGAAAAATCTTTCAATGCACGACACGACTCTATGAACATTTCCAATAACAATTTCCAAAAACCTGAAGAATTGGTCCAGCAATGAACGAGTCTTTTTTATGGAAAAGAACAGGTACTCGAATCCCGGGATCCCGGTACTGAAAAGAACAGGTATTGAAAAGACTCGGTACTGAAAAGAACAGGTACTCGAATCCCGGGATCCCGGTACTGAAAAGACTCGGTACTGAAAAGAACAGGTACTTAAAAGACTCCGTACTGAAAAGAACAGGTACTGAGTACCGGGATCCCGGTACTGAAAAGACTCGGTACTGAAAAGACTCGGTACTGAAAAGACTCGGTACTGAAAAGACTCGTTGCTGAAAAGACTCGGTACTGAAAAGACTCGGTACTGAAAAGACTCGGTATTGAGTACCGGGATCCCGGGATCCCGAATAAAACCGGCTCATGGTTGAAAAGACTCGGTACTGAAAAGACTCGGTAGATCCCGGGATCCCGAATAAAACCGGCGCATGGTTGAAAAAACCGGTACTCAAATCCCGGGATCCCGGTACTCAATACCGGTACTAAAAAAACCGGGATACCGGTACTCTTAGTTTTTGGTACCGGTACTGAAAAAAAAACCGGTACCAAATCGGGATCCCGGTATTAGGAACAGGCCTACCCTTATCGCTCATTTTCCGCTTAATGCCCAGAAAAGTCCTTTTCACCTCTCCAAGGGGTTAAAATGCTTTCACTAGCACTCCTGTGCAATTCTCCTTCCACCTCGAATCACGCGACACCCATATCGCCCATATCCTGCCTCATGTACAAAAATGTCCATTTCACCACTCCAAAGGGTTAAAATGTTTTAACCAGCACTCCTGTGCACTCGATTCACCTCGAATCACGGGAAAAACATATTCCCCATGTTCCGCTTCATGTACAAAAGTCTCCTTTTCGCCTCATCAAGGGTTAAAATACGTTCACCAGTGCTCTTGCGCACTCCTCCTTTCACCCCGAATCACGCGACACCCATATCGCCCATATCCCGCTTCATGCCCAAAAAAGTCCTTTTCACCTTGCCAAAGGGTTAAAATGCTTCCACTAGCACTGCTTTCGCCTTGCATCACCCGACGCCCATATACGACTACACCACAATTTCTTTGAACATATTTTTCAATTGAACAAATGCATCCATATATTTTTTTTCTGGTGCCCGATGTCGACGACTTTTCTCGTTCCAAGCAGTTCGCATGGTTCGAGACGCACAGACGAGTACACCAATTCGATTACGTGCCGACCAATGTACGACCCGTGTGCGGATCTCCATACATTTGCTTTGGAAGTGGAGTTCAAATCGCAGACGAGCCGATTACGAGACGAGTATGAGACGTCCCGTGTGCGGACGGCCTAACAATACAAAGAGCTGGAGCTGAGTACAAAATAATAATTAGACCAGGATGCAGATAGTCTCACGCACATAAACAAGCCAATAGGAACAACAGCTATAATTTAAAGTAAACCACCCTTTAGAGTCGCCCACTAACCCGTCAGTTAAACATTCTCGTAGCTCAGTTGTCAGGGTAAATATTGCAATAACTTTCGAAATAATGAAACTACAAAGTTGGGACTACAATATATGAAATTGCATAAATGATTTGAAGCCACGCTCATCACTTAAATTACGTTTACACTATCCCCAGATTACCTCATCTGCTGCTTAATCTGGGTGTGGTGAGTTTAAAATTGTATTTTATGTATTTGACAGTTCCAGATTAAATCAGCCGGCGCAGATGAAGTAATTTGGGGATAGTGTAAACGTAATTTAATGCGAAGATTTGCCTCCAATTGGTGAAAATACATACACATGAATTTTATGTATTCTCGACGAATTCGAATCGACGAGTAAAGCTAATTAGCTTGATGTGCATTTAAGTTTTCATACACATCGTTGATGCAAATTTGTAGTTTTAGCATCATGACTAGGTCTAGGGTATCCAAACTTCAAACTAGTTCTTTTGATAGCAAACATAGATTACTTTAGGTAAAAATATGTGGGATCCATCAGTTCGACTTCGAATTACGAAAGCATAGTGTTATGTGCTCGCTAGTTACTAGACTTTTTGTGGAATACGCGGTAGTGGATTAACAATAAATAATTACTCGCCATAATTACATAGTTGAAGTGAGAATTTTGTGTTTCCACGTAGTGAGATCACGATGTTGATTACATTAATTTTATTATGTGTGGTCATGTATTTAGTCTATAAATGGGCTAGTGGCAAATATGATTATTTCGACAAGCAAGGTATTAAATGCGTGAAGCCGTATCCTATTATTAGTTATTTCATGTGGATGTTTATGCGGGAGAATATCATAACAGTGACCCGGCGAAACTATCAAAAGTTTTCCAATGAAAAGTAAGTAATTATGCTCAATACTAGCACTGCCATCTAGATTATACAAGCCGGCTATCAGCAGGTTTTGAGTGATGAATCATGTCATTACTGCCTTCGTTTGTTTCGTCATAGAGGCTGTGAAAAAGAATCCAGTGGTTGGCAACTGACGGCGGCGAGTCCGGATTTGTGCGTTTCGTGTTTAGTTCTCGTAATCCGCGTTCAGTGTTTATTTATCAGTTAAATTGCAACTTGTGATCTGAGAAAGATTACATTTGCACGATAGAAATGTGCAGTGTGCGACCAAAAAAGTTTTTTTTTTTTTAAATACGAGAAAATACCAAAATACCGAGTGTTTGGTAAAAACATTTTTTTTACGAATCGTAAGATCTCTCTCTAATTGCCTTGACCCCTCCAGGGGCATGGGCGCGTCAACATCTCTAGCATTTCTATGCCTTGTTGAGGTCTCAATAGCATATCTACTTTTCGGAAGTGCAGTTGCTACCATGCACCTCCTATCCATGCCGTCTTTATACTGACAAGCTCGGAGCACTGTGAGAGTTCTATTAGTACTCACAGGCAGTTTTTGATCGCGTCCAGATTTGATCTCCGAGCTCTAGATTAGTAGCGTAGAGTGGTGACCGAACGATCACGGCCACCGAGCACCATCGCAAAATAGTTTTGGCTAAAAAAAAAGTTTGTGGACTGTTCTGCGACTAATCCCCATTGCAGCGGTTTCGATTAAATCGCTGTAAGGGCCCCAAAAAGCGTGTTTTGGCCGTCTTAACACCACATTTTCTTCGTGGGCATGTTGATGTTTCCGATCACTAGATGCAATTTAACTATAATACAATAATATTAATGAAAAAATCATACAAAGACTCTAAACTGCTCTTAACTAAGGAAACCCCAAAAGACAACGCGAAGCTGGCGAACACAATTCCAATTGTAAATTTGTATCGTTACGGGGACAGTGTAGTGTGTAGTACCACTGAACTACCAATACCTAACTTTATATACATATTCTCAATGACGTAGGCATTGAAGGCAGAATTTCTATGTGTGCAGGTAGGTTCTTTTCTGGCTTGTATATTAAGATGGCAGTTAGTGATATTAGTCGTGTTTCTTTTTATCTAACCGAGCTGAACAGAACAGAGAGCAGCAAAAAACATACATACATAAAACATACAGCAAGAGAAAGAAGAATTTATGTGAAAATATATTTCCTTGTTTTCACTTTAGTAAGCTTTTAGACCTCAACTCAAATATCAGGAGAAACTGAAATTGTAATCTAACGCTGGAGACACACGACGAAGATAATTCTCACTTATCTCCGTTTTCTCACCTATCTCCAGTTAATCAACATTATTTTCTCACTTATCTAGCGAGATAAGTGAGAAAGATAATAGCCGCGTTCGTTTCGCTTGGATTTCGGTCTCATGCCTTGTACTGTGTTGGCCGCGAAACGAAACGAAATGTTAAATTCCATTCGTTGAAGAAAATTTTCGTTTTTTTTTGTTCAGAGCAGAGTAGAGCCGGATAAGCGGTAAAAAACTGTATAGAGCAGATTAAAGTAGCGAAGACGAAAACGCGGAATGTCTTTGCTGGGAGTGTGTCTTTGTTTAGTTTAGCATTCAAAGGTCAATTGAAATTTCAACAGGAAACTAAATCCTTAGTACATCGGATAAATTTCCTTTAGGTAGCAAAATCATTTTGTATGTTTACTATTCCATATAATTACACAAAACGAACATTTTATTGACAGGAAATGATTTGTATGTGCTTTCCAAACTGTAAACTGCCCGAAAACTACGACACCCGCGCCGCCTGCATTTCGAAACGCCGACTACTTATCAGAGTAGAATTCTTGCACTAACCTTCTATCCAGAGCAGCTCAGATTAAATTGTTAGTGTAATTGTGTGGTCTTAACCTGCTCTTCTCTGCATAACTGTTAAAAAGAATGCGCCTATTGCGTTCATAAGCGGAATTAGACATTTGTAGTATCGAATAGATGGCACTGTTTTGCGGCGAGTTCAATTTCGCAACTTTACAAGCTGCAGTACTGTAATGGACGGTTTGGTGGGCATCCGGAGATGCCCGTGGGGACAGAGCCTAGGTAACATAGTGACCGTGAAGGTCGGGCCGTGCCATCTAGCGAAGAAAAAGGCCCCTCAAGGAGCTAAGCAGCGGCCTATGCTTGCTGTAGCTCAGTTCGGGAGATGTGGGCGCCGCTCATTGCCCCTGTCCTTTACGTATTAACAAAAATTCATAGACCTGGGAAAGACAACACAAACAGGGCAGGTAAAAATGGGGAATGAAAAAAAATAGTCGATAAGGATGGAATGGTTGGCGGACGGATCAGACGCCCAAGCGGTCGAATCTGGGTCCGGGTGTAATGGGACCCTCGGCCTCTGGTTTCGTATCACCAACAGATCACTACTCATCAGGTGCTGCTTCGATCTGCCGGTGGGAGCAGCACTACCAGACCATAATATGGTTCATTACAGTACACTGTGAACAAGAGCGGAAAGTTTCACCAAATAGTAAGACTGCACAAGAGTGATCACTCCATAGAACTTTCGCCTCCGCCAGTAGATTTGCATCGGAGTAAGCACAGCGGTGTGGGGGGCGCAAAAGGTAGATTTTTTTGCCCATCCCCCGTTTTTCGATATCATGAGCATTATACTGCTAGCATACACCTTTTATTCATATAGCCGTCATTGTTGTCAGTAACAAGCTTGGAACGCTGTGTGAGTTCTAGTAGTACCAACCCTGATCTCTAGATGCAAGCATCATATGTGGCGGCTACCAAGCGATGTTAAATATACAGGATGTTGATATCCCTAAAAAAGTCAGTAATAGTACATTTCGAAAGGTGGCTCAAGCAAAGGCGATTGCAGCCGAGAAGTTCTATCAATAACTAGAAGATCTGACTGCGGATCAGAGATCGTCATCGCAAGAGAAACCTAAAGGCAATGTCAGGATTTATAAGGTCGCAGCCCAAAGGAGAGGAAAAACGCTCGAGAGATTTATGCGCCAAAGTACGTTGAAGACTCACTAGGAGTGGTTCTGGTTGAAAATACAGCAATCTGTAGCAGAATACGTGAGCACTTTGACGAACTTTTGAACGAAGAATTTCCGCGAGAAGCTTTTCAAGCTGTGGAGCCAAACGCCACTGATATCGCCGATTTTTCAGTGGAGGAGGTGATGAAGGCAAAGATGCAGATGAAACGCGGAAAGGCAGTCGGACCGGACAAAATATCCTTGGAATTTTGGTTGAAGATGAATCATGTCGCCATGTCGCCACTGTTCTTTTCAACAAAATTAAAAGAGGGCAACCGATGTCTGACGCTTTGAGGAAAAGCTTCCTTCTCCCGTTTTATAAGAACAAGGGTGATTCACGCAAGCTCAACAACTACAGGGCAATCAAGTTAATATCTTACACATTGAAGACTTACAAGTGAGTTGTCTGCAATCGATTGAAAGATATTTTACGGATGGATGACAATCAATGCGGTTTTGTGGAAGGTAGATCCACAGTCGATGCTATTCAGTGCATACGTGTTACGATGGAAAAGTATCGTCATGCATGGACGGACTTGCACTTTGTGTTCATTAATTTGGAAAAAGGCTTCGACAGAGTTCCTCGTGATCTGATATGGGTGGACCTAAGAGCACTTAAGGTCCCCGAGGCATTTGTCAAGATGATACAAGACATGTATGATGGGGTAACCACTAAAGTTAGATGCACAGCTGGTGAGTCTGAAGAATTTCCAGTCAAATTTGGAGTTCGCCAAGGCAGTGTATTAAGTCCCTTGCTCTTGAACACCATCATGCTCTATTTATTAACACTCATTTCTGACGGCCTGGAAATATCTGGCCTGGAAATGGTGTAAATTATAAGTGGTGTAAATTATAAGTGCTCTCCATGAAACTCTTGACTAGCTTAAATCCACTAATCAGCTTTTATTTATGTTTTCCCAGGATCTATGGCCTCTTCATGATGGGAAAGCCTTTCTACGTTGTACGTGACTTGGATCTTTTGAAACATCTAACTATTAAGGAATTCGAATATTTCGCCAATCACATGCAGTACATTCAATTCGACGACGGAATGAGTTCGAATATGTTGTTCTTTTTAAAAGATCAAAAGTGGAAGCAGATGCGAAACGCTCTGACGCCAGCGTTCACTGGCAGCAAAATGCGACTCATGTTCGATCTAATAACTAAAGTTGGTCACCAAATGTCCGAATATTTGTCCGAGAATTATATTAAAAATGGTCTTCAAGTCTACGAAGTCAAAGACATGTTCTCACGATTCACCAATGATGTCATCGCTACGTGTGCTTTTGGTTTTGAATGCGATTCTTTTCGTAATCCCGACAATGAATTCTTCCAGATGGGTCAAAGTCTCAGTCGATTCTCGGATCCTGTGCAACTACTTAAATTCATGGTAATCTTTTTTTTCCCGAAATTTGCAAAGAATTTTGGAATCGAACTTGTCCCGAAGCGAACACGAAAATTATTTTATGAGCTGATTATCGAAAACATGAAAACCCGAGAACGGGATAACGTCTATCGCCCGGACATGATCAATTTGCTTATGCAACTTAAAAATAACGAACTGGTTCACGTCCCAGATGCCAAGGAGGTTCTATCCGATTCGAGTGGCTGCTACGACAATGTGCCTGCGAAAACTACATGGACGGATGATGAGCTAATTGCCCAATGTTACATATTCTTTCAAGCGGGTTATGAGACGACTTCCGGAACTCTTCAATTTGTCGCCCATGAATTGGCCAGTAATCCCGACGTACAGAAAAAGTTGTTAGAGGAGGTCGATCGAATTCATGAAAGTTTACAAGGATGTCCGCTAACATATGACAAAATGCAATCACTGAGGTACCTTGACATGGTCATTTCCGAAACACTTCGCAAATGGCCATTTCTATTCGTAACGGAACGCCAATGTGGAAAGGACTTTGAATATCAAGGAGATGACGGTCTACGGTTCAAGGTCGAGAAAGGTTCTTTTATTTGGATACCGATCCAGGCGTTGCACATGGATGAAAAGTACTTCTCTGAGCCAGAGAAATTTTTGCCGGAGCGCTTTAGTGATAAGAATTGCGGATCCGGTGCATATATGCCATTTGGTATTGGTCCGAGGATTTGTATTGGTAAGTAAATAGAAGTTAGTTCAATTTTATTTATTTTTCAAAGGACTTCACCGTAAATTTAAACTTTTTTTCAACTTCACAACTTATTGGGCTAAAACTGATGTATTCGTAAACTGTTGCCGCTATCTGATGAAGCGGGACTACTTAAGAAATCTCTTTCCTACATCCCATTCAACACCCACACCGCCAAAAAATGCCTGTCCCATTCATAGCTAGAACGAAACTCCGTCCGTACCATCCACCCGCAACTTCACACCCATTTGATACGCAAAGCAATTGTACGAATACAAGCCTGATCGGATTGTTCATACCCTTCGCCTTCCTAAGATCTTTTTTGTATACTTTATGAAGTTCCTTGCTGAGGGCCCAGTCTGATTTTGTTCTGGAAGCCTTAGCCATATTAAACCCCTTCCTACAGGCTGCTCTGTGAAGATCCAGCTTCCTAGACTACCACACAGGCTTCTCATTCCCCTTAGGTTTACTTAGTGGGCTTGATATTGCCGTAGATTTAGTTATAGCGTGTGTTAAGGTGATCACCAAATTGTCCATTTCCTGCTTACAGCGCGGTAGGTATACTAGGAAAGCGTGGTAGCACCTGTGAAATGGCTTGCCTATGCTTATACCAGTAGGTGCTCCTTCTATTCCTTAATAATTGAAGAATTGTCTAGAGAGAACTGTATGGAGCGGTGATCAGAGAAGGAGTGCTTCGCGGCCACTGTTCAGTTCTGAACGTAGTGTATAATGCCCTCAGGAACCAGAGAAATGTCTAGGTCCACCTGTCGGTTTTTTGTAATAAAGGTGGGTTCGTGGCCCACATTGCAGAGCAGGAGTTTGGCGCCCATAAAGTATTCGAAGAGCTATTCCCCTCGAGCATTTGTATCGGAGCTGTTCCATAGAGTTTGATGAGCATTAGCATCGCAGCACAAAATTAAGCTAATTTTACTCGCTCTAGCTGTGGATAGGACTCCCCCTGCTTATACGGCAAATATGCCGATGCTATCTAGTACCGCCTGCCCGCGCCCTCCAGACTGATTAGAGCGATAGCGCTTTCGCTGTACGCTGGAATCAGAAAATCGCTATATCTATGCCTTTCCATAACGCAAGAGTTTGGCCTTCCTTGATTTTTAGCGTAGAGAACTGTGTATGCCGGGGATTTACAGTGATTCGTCCAAAATTTAGAGAGCTTTTACATCCTCTGTCAATGTTTGATCGGATAAGAGGGACAACGAGTCGTTATCGGCCTCCTGATCAGCAGATGGTATTGGGTGGTTGACTCACACCTAGTATCTTCCTCTATTGTAATGGGGCCGGGGGAATACTTCTTCCCTTCCCTCTCATTCTTTTTATAGACTTTCAGCACTATTCTCGAGAAGCCAAAAGGAATCTTACTCGTACCACCAGCATCTCAACCGTTTCAGTGAGAGGTGCCAGAGAGTCCCGGTTGAAAGCTATGACAACGCCACGGGGTTTCCCTTGTGGCTCCTCCAACCCAACAATCCTCCAATCCTGTGTTGGGACGGTAGGACTGAATGACCTGATCGCGATCAGTATCTCCTCGGCATCGTGGAGTCTTGCTGGTAGCCAAATACGAGCTTGTGGTCGAACAGGGATTTCGTCGCTTGGGACTACCACCAACCTAGCACCCTGCCACGGTCCCCCGACCTTAGAGATAACAATTTTGAAGAGATCTATTGATCTTTGGTCAGCGAAGAGCATCGACTCCCGGATGCTCCGTCATAATACAGCCAAAATTTGAGGCTATCTCGCACTCTATCTCCCTCCACTTATCAACAGTGATGATCCCATCGACATCATTCCTATCGAGGACAGCCAGCTCTGACCAGCCCTTCAATGCATCCACGTAGGAAGGAGTTGAGTCACTGGCGGCTGAATTCTTTTTCCTGTTAACAAGCCCTGCAGGCGAACCCTCCTGTGACCTATTCCTTTTGGCCCCTACAGGTTGATCGGCTCTTCTTCGCTCTTCGCCCATTGGTCCGACGCTTTGTACTTCTCGGTCAGGTTCTCCTCTGGTAAACTCCCTAAGCAATCGCGAACTCGCATCGCTTTACGTAGTTTGCGAAAGCGCGCTTTAGAGGGTTGCACATGCTTGTGCTTCCCTATTTCTCGATCTCGTTCAGAGTTGCCAGGGCCGAGGCACTGTTTGAAGTGTTAAAATCGGAGTCCTTATTTCGGACATCCCGCACGGGGTTGCTCGGGCCAGGTCTTCTAAAAACCGAGGCGCTGTACAGCTCTGTGCTCTTCCTATACCCTACCGTACTAATTCGGGAGTCCCAAGTGGAACTGAGGTTCAGAATTTCTACTATGAAATATTAAAAAAAAAATGCTTAGGCTAGAGTTAGCAATCGACCACGAAAAAAATTTATCCGGTGTTCGTTATAGACTATTGACGTACATTAAACTCGGCACATATGATCGAGCACAACCACGACCGAACCGTTCCTGACAATTTGGCCACGAACCGTTTGTCGACGAACAATATGCGAGAGAGCCGCAACATCCACCGAACCATACCAGTGTTCTGTCAAAAATGCTGTCAGTGTGGGGATTTTCCAATTATGTAATTTCTACTTCTAAGGCCCGACACACACTTGCGTCCAAAATCCAACTTTTCCCGTGTCCAATCCAAAATTTCCGTGGTCGATGTGTGGATTTGGCAGGGAAATTTTGGATTTTTTTTTGGCTTAAAGATGGACACACACATGCGTCCAAAATCAATTTTTCCCGCCTCCAATCCAAAATTTCCCCGGTCGATGTATGCATTTGACAGGGAAATTTTGGATTCGCCCGGGGCACATTTGGATTTTGAACGTAAGTGTGTGTCGGGCTTAAAAGTGGACACACATACGGGTCCAAAATCAATTTTTCCCGTGTCCAATTCAAAATTTCCCCGGTCGATGTATGGATTTGAGAGAGAAATTTTGGATTAACCCGGGGAAAATTTGGATTTTGGACACAGTGATTACTATTGTAAATAGTTTAGTTTGATGTGTGCGCGGTCTCATAATCCACCGTGTGTTCTATTTTTCTGAAAAAACTATTTAGTTTTTCTGCGAACTAAAATGTTTGCCATGGGTGCGAGCTCTAAACCACACACCTATTGCTATTCCTAATTTATTGCGTATAATCGATACTAACATATTTAATTATTTTATCTTACAGGAAACCGTTTTGCCATGATGAAAATGAAAATTGCTATCTATAGCATTTTAACAAAATTCACATTTGAACCATGTTCCGAAACTCAAATTCCAATAAAATTGAAAAAATCCATAGGAGGATGGGCTCTGGAAAAGGAAATTAAATTATATTTAAAGCCAAGAGAAAAGTGTAACTTATAAGCACATAAAATATTATATGATAAATATGTATATTTTATAAATGAAATCATAAACGGTCGCAATCGCAATATTACATTTTATTTATCTCAAAATAATGAAATGGAGAGGCCGGTAGCTCAGGGCATTGAGTCAGCCTGGTGTCTCATCATACCGGTTTTCGCGAGTTCGAGTCACGCCTCGGTGTACGGCTGCTAGTCGCAATCGAATATTAGCGATCTTCCCATTCCAATATGGGCGTTCCTCTTATTTCGCACGTCCAGAAGGCAACTTTTATATTTTTAGCTGCTGGCAAAGTGTTCGATCTGACTCTGTGTTCTGTACCGATCAACGGAAGGACCAACTGATTTTGTGGCAGTGCTGGAGCTCAAACTTGGTACCACCGATGAAGAGACTGTGGAAGTTACAGAACTCTACAAATCTTTCACCGTTGTCGCGTTGTCGTTTCGATCATCAAGACCGTGTCTCCCCATCACATGCATGAGACCTTGGTTATTAGTTTATTACCGTCCACTTTCGCAATCAAATCTCGCGTAACAATTACAGCGTCACCTTTGGATGTTCTGCTTTAGACGGCGTTAAGTTGTTCGTAGAAGGAGTCTTTCGCCACAACATTGGCGTGTTCAGTTGGAGCGATTGTATAATTGTGATGTTTCTAATTTTGACCCGGAACTTGGCGGTCATGATTCTACCGGCTACCGGATCCTAAGATAAGAGACAGCTTCGTGTGGCTCTGGTTAAAAGGAGCCCTGCACCTGATTCACGAACACTTCTGGTAGCTCTACCGGAGTGCAACAACATCTAACATCTAACGGAGTACAGTGCTATGTACACGGTGGAGAGATAAATTCTCCGCTGTTCTTATCTCACTAACTCCTAAGATGTTGAATTTGTAATGCTCAGATTTACCCTCTAATTAAAAAAAAAATCGGACGTTCTGGGGACCTGCTGATCCATGAACGATAGCCAAAAGTCGTAACCAGTGAGTCAGTCCTTATCCGAGGCATAGTTGATGTTTCGTTAGCATATGAGATTTCGAATGATGCAAGTGTCTGGCATGCACAACCTATCCTTTTTAGTCGCCTTTTACATGCCGGGAAAGGCATTCTTAAGCGTAATCCAGACGCTACGACTTATACATCATTTTGTAGCCACGATATGGGACTGCTGTCCACATGTAAGTTCGCACGAAAAGAAAAGGTTAGTAATAGGCAGAAGGAAGTAAATTGACATTTTCAAAATAAATTTGTAATCTCAAAATGTTTTACTAAACGAGTCAGCGACTTCAATAGAGCTACTAGATCATTGAGGACTTTAAAGGTGGAAACAGACTTGCGTTCAAAATCCAAATTTTCCCCGGGCGAATCCTAAATTTCCCTGTCCAATCCATACATCAAGAAATTGAAGTTTGGACGCATGTGTGTGTGATTTTGTTTACTTTATTATTATAACATTCTTTAAAATTGGAGAAAGAAGTGATAAAGAAAATGCATGATCACAATCATCATTTCCTTATTCTACTAAAAAGCAGTTATCGAAAATTTTCAACGTGAACGTGAATTGTACATAAAAGGCGTATTCGATTCACCCCGGATCTCGTAGGATCTCCATACAAATTGGCAGACCGGTCAAAGACAAGAGAACAAGGCGCCAAATAGACGGTGTGACATGTTACTTGATACTTGTGGTCTATGTGTGCTGTGCTCATGTACAGCAGCCTCTATAACCTAACCTAACCTTGATACATGTTAGGCTCCGCCCACTGGTTTGCAAAAAAAAAAAATGGATTTCCATGCGACTTGGCTTTGATACCAAAAACAAAGCTACATACGGTGTAACATTTGTTCGCGACACAGAAGTTTCTGATACTTGTTAAGGTGGAGACACACATGCGTCCACAATCCTATTTTTCTCGCGCCCGATCCAAAAATTCCCCCCCTCGATGTATGGATTTGAAAGGGAAATTTTTGATTCGCCCCGAGAAAATTTGGAAAGTGTGTGTCGGGCTTAACACCGTCTATTTGGCACTTAATGCTAGGGCCACACCTACGTCTAATGGCGTCAATTTCCGTCGTAAATCACATTAAACACAGGTGTAGCTGCTACATAACGCACTTATTAATTAACGGCGTTTATAATGGCGTTGAAAATTCAGCGATAACTTGAATGCCGGTCGGTCGTCAAGTTAAACGTTTTTTAACGCGTTGTTTGTGGTGGCCACACTAGCATTGAGTGCATTCACGACGCTCGTTTTATCCGGATCGCTACGGAGCGCTACAACCCCTCCCGGTCGTGATTGCAACCGCTCCTTCCATCCGCTCCGGAGCGGTTACTTCCCCTTGGTAGCAGAAATTTTTTACGCTCTCTGGGCATGTAGCGCTACATTTGACAATTCGCAGCTGGTATGTGCGTTGTGACGTTTGTGTACATCAAAAGCGCAAATATAATCCCCGTCTATGTAAATTCACTGGCTTCTCGTCTTTGATTTGATATTTCCTTGTTTCGTGATGTGCCAAAGAAATGTTTTGCGATGGAAAATTGACAATTGTCAAATATTTGCGGTGTCACCTGTTTCTCAGACATTTCATATGTAGCGGTTCAATCACGAAAGAAATGTTGACAGGTAGCGTCTCCTCAAATGTGTAGTGGAGGGGATGTTACGTTCCGTAGCGAAAATTTTTCACATGAATGCAGTCATTGCCTGCGTTCACATTTTGGAGCGCTTCGGTTATTCAGCAATTGAAATGCATGTAAACGAAAAAAATCACTGATTTTTCTGTTTACATGCATTTAAATTGCTGAATAACCGCAACGTTCAAGAACGTGAACGCAGGCATTGTCAAGTGACAGTTCACACTTATCATACAATTCAGACTCATGAATTAATATACAAGCACAGAAGCCTCACCCACAATTTCAAAATTCTTTTATGATAATCGAATATGTTCATTGAATCCAGCTGTCATCATATACCTAATGCGTTATTTTTTGACAAACGTCAAATGCAAACCGACTAACGTTAACGTAAAGCCCGCCACACATGAACGAGCACAACCACGATCAAACTTCCATCAAATATCATGGAACGGTGGAAATAAGGGGAATTTTTTTTCCACACGTTCCATGAAATTGATGGTTCTATGGAAGTTCGGTCGTGGTTGTGCTCGTTTATGTGTGGCGACCTTTAGTGTGGCTATTCCTATTACCGCATTGCTTACGTTGTGATTTTTTAGCCGTTAATTATTGCATTAATGAGCATTAAGCATTACGCAGGTGTGACTCCAGCATAATAGCCGCCATACATTATCCGATCCGTCGTCCGATCGATCGGCCGATGGATCGCCACAAAATATCTGCCGATCTCCACTGCACACACACTGAGCGATTTTCGTGCGATGCGATAACGAATGACAATTCAAAAAATAGGTTATGATTCACTCCCAATCCAACCTAGATTCATTTTTGTTAACTATTTGGATGTGTGTGGTATTTTCGTATACCACATATTTGATATTTCAATTGCAGTGCCATTTAAATCATAAGAATCCTTGAAATTTCATAATTTAATAATTTGGTAATTTGACATTCACTTGCGATAATCACATACACTATCCAATCGATCGTCACCGATCGATCGCACGAAGATCGCACAAAAATATCGGCAGATCAAAATTGATCGGCCGATCGGTGCGATTTCCACATACACAGGCCGATCCATCGGCCGATATCGATTTCGGACGACGGATCGGCCGATCGATCGGTGTGTGTATGGCACGTTTAAGAGAGAAGAACCCTGGGAAACAAAATCGGCCGTTTGAAAAATTAAATCCCTCTGGCCGATTTTTTTTGGCAAAAAATTGATTTCCGGCTAAATTTAACTGTAAAAAATTGTGTGGAAAAAAAATAAATTTTTAAATTCAAAATTGTTAACAGTACTGTATTTTGGTCTTGTCCTTGCTGTCAGTTCCGACCAATACACCAACCATTGGCCAATACCTATATCAGAGACACAACTCGCCGTATTGTTCTACATTGCGAATCACCCTGTTGCGAATGTAAATAAAAACAAATTACATGTGACCGGTCTGTCAGTTGGTTTTGTCAAACTTGGCAGCATCAAACAATCGGAAAATTCATGACTCGTTATACTCCCCCGCATGCAGGATGGCTTCAACTCGTGAAATAATCACACTGCAATTTGGAAATTACTCGAACTACATTGGAGCACATTGGTGGAATATTCAGGTGAGTGGTAAGTAGGACGAAATCCAACTTGAGCTCAGCAGACGTCTTTATTCCTTTTAGGAAGCGGGATTTACATATGATCCAACCGAGGAGCCGTCCGAAATCAACAATGATGTTCTGTTCAGGGAAGGCACTGACTACAGGGTTTGTGAATTCCGATAAACTGTAGAAGATGAAATAAATTGTTTGTGTGCATCCTATTCCAGGGCCAGGTTACGTACTCTCCACGATTGCTGTTAGTTGATTTGCAAGGAGCTCTGCATCATTTGCCCGAGTCAGGGGCTCTCTACGATTGTCAGCCGTCGACGAGTACGGCTGCTTCTGCGGGTGACCAATTGGAGGAAGTTCAAAAGTCCATTGCCTGGCAATCCGACAGTATTGAAGTGATCAAAAAAGAGCCCCTCAAGAAACCAGACTTTCAGAAGGACTTGGATGATCCGGATGTGGATATAACGGGTAAGTTTAAGGCATTTTCCAATCAATCAGGCAGCATAATGCGGAGTGGTTGTACTTGGAATTGGTGATTCTTTGCTGGAAAAATATTTTTCAAATAAGAATAATGTCGCACGGTCAGCATATTACCGTTTCGGTACTAGCTGAAGTGTGTTAGTTTAGTCTGAATGGCTAATTGACAATTAATCTAGTCATTAGGAGCTCAGAAGGGCTTCGGGGAAACAAATTGTGGTGGAGAATTCTTTTCTTTAATTTTTTATGTTTTTTTGGGGTGCTGAACACGAATCCGGAGCTTCCCACCAAAATTTCTTTGCGGAACATGGTCAAAAT
Source organism: Chloromyia formosa (assembly GCA_964017055.1). NCBI lineage: Eukaryota > Metazoa > Arthropoda > Insecta > Diptera > Stratiomyidae > Chloromyia > Chloromyia formosa. Next base: position 140,311,185 of record OZ024813.1, read on the forward strand.
CTCAGAAAACCTCGAAACTTCGGTACTTTTTTCGGTCTTTCGATTGTAACTTAAAAACCGTGGATCTTAGCGAAAAATTGAAGGGATAAAATTCTGCGTCGAATAAGCTACTTAACGTCAAATTCGGTCCATTGGTGTAGCCGGGGGTAAAAGACCTTTTCGTCCTCCACGTGGGCGCCCCCTGGTAACGGCAGTGTCTCAAATCGTTGACGGCTAAGTCTTAGCGATAAGACAGTTTGGAAAAAGGCAAATAGCTGTAGCCTGAATGGCTGAGCAACACCTAAGCGTCTCAGGCTTAGTAGGAGGGAATGACTTGCGTATTTGGACCTGCAACATACTTGTGTGAACTCCAGCACGTTTATTAAACCATATGAAGCAGCTATCTTCCGAGGCCATCCCCTGAATGGGGTTAAGCGACATGCTGACAACTCGTCCTTGCAAAAACCACTCCTTGTCAAGAAACCTGGAACAAAAGCCTCGGATTGGACGGATCAACAACGACGACCACGCAAAGGACTAACGGATTATTCTTTCGGATCCTGGAATGTACGCTCCCTGCAAAAACCGGGAGCCGAGAAGGCCCTCCTTCAACAGGTCGAAAAGTACAAACTGAGCTTCCGAGCGATGCCACGACGGTGGCGTATACTGCCGCCCTTGAGGAAAGACTATCACCTTGCTACACAACATCAGCAACACATACGTCCATGGGTTCTGGCCGCTCCACAACCGATCAGCTCTTTACGGTCAAACTGACACTCCAGAAGTGCTGGGAATACAACGTAAACGTATACCAAATTTTTGTCCACTTCAAGCAGGCATACGACAGTATCGATCGTGGAGTACTGTACAACATCATGCTGCAATTTGGTATACCGGCAAAACCGTCTCACAGGTCAGGATCCAGAATAGACTTACTGATCTATTTGAAACACGCACTGGTCTGAAACAGGGCGAAGGACTGGCGCCGACGCTCTTCAACCTAGAACTGGAATATGCTATTCGGGCTATGAATATGGACAACAGCAAGACGCTACTCATCAAGTCGAAACAATTAATTAATTTTGCGGAGGTGAACCGCTATTTTGGAACGATGAACCATTCAACTTTAAGAATACACGAGTCAGATAAAGAAAACAAAGGTTTGGATTGAGAGTAGCACCATCATCAACCATTATAAGGAGGAGAGTCATCCTCAAGACCGCCAATTGACTAGGGAGGAGCACCGTCTCTACGAGGACTAGCCATCCTGGGAACCGCACAAGGAGAAGAGCCTTCCTAGGGCTCAGGCAAAAATAATTTGCTTGGCAAGGGAGGAGAGCCATCCCACGAGAGCTAACCACCCTCGGAACCGCCCTAGGTGGAGAGCCAACCTGGGTTTCAATCGACACAAAATATGATCAGGGAGGAAACCCATCCCTACGAGGATTAACCATCCTCGGAACGCCCTAGGTGGAGAGCCAACCCGGGGTTCAATTATAGCACCTGACTCGCGAATCAAACCGTTGATTACACAAAACTAAAATATGTGTACAATGCACTAAGTAAGAGTACTTACAAAATTGTTCTTCAAGGTAGAACCAAATTAATACACAAACTTTAGACTCGTCTAATTCACTCATTGGTCTCTGACTGAATGATCATGAGCCCAAAATACAAATCAAGATATCCCTCTGGAACTCTTCAGTTCAGAGAAATATAAAATAAACGTTGACCCTCAAGAAAAAGGTCTAGATCATAAAAATGTATCTGAATACGCAGACCAATTTGATTAACCGGTACAACCATGGGTTGTATGAACTGTACGATGAGCTGAAAGTTTCGAAAATCGTCAAACTACAACGACTTCAATGGGCACGATTGGACGATGATTGCATGCCAAAGAGAGTAACGAACGGAGAACGAGTCAACGCAGCGAGACTGCGAAGACGACCGAAAGCTCGTTGGGAGAGCTCAGTATATGCGGACGCCGCGCTTGGGCTTCCAAGATTCAAGGACGCGGTCACGTTATCGAGATAATTAGAGGGCAACGATCCAGGCGGCCAAGACCCGACGTCGGGCTGTCGCGCCACGATGATGATGATGGTCATTAATCTCAGCGACCTCGAAAACCAATGTTTTGACACTAATCTCGGTCAGTTTGGAGAATATTTCATGGACGCTCACTTACCCCCATGTGGGGGTTCGGGATCAGTGGATGCGGCCAGATCGAAAAATTCAAATCGCTTGAACCTATTCTGGCTCATAACGAATATGTCTATGGAATTTTCATGGAAATCGATTAAGTCGTTTGGCCTCAAAAAAACGAACAAAGATACACTCCCATTTTTATATAGGTATAGAAGATAGATAGATAGATAAAGATAATAGATAAATAGGTAAATAGTTTCCACGGATTGTCCGTAATTTCCGTAAACCGAGATGACAGCGGCCTCTGTCACTCGATGTCTCCCGATGTCACTCCAGGACCATCTACATTAGGAAACCAGGATGATGCCTTTAAGGGACCACAATCAGCTTCTTGCCTAGCAATACCTGGTGGGTTGCTACCGAAGTGAGCACCCAAACTCCAACCTCATGGACAAGACGCCGCCGCGCAGACATGTTAGGCGCGACTTGAGGGACCTAGAAAGAGCTGCATCCACGCACCTGACTCCCAGATCGCTGTGGGAGAACCCAATAGAGGCAGCTAATTTTTTATCTCACGACACCGGGGATGACGACTAACCGTAGGCATGTAACTTACCAACACACCGAATTCTGACCATTGCTACAACGGCGGCCTCTTTAGTATGTCGGCCACACACTGTCGAACACAAACTCGAACATGGTACAAGTGTCCTCCGACTGGCTCAAGTCACACACACACTTCACACAAATCTAAAGAAAATTGTCCGCTTGTACCATGTTCGTGTTCGGGCTTAAATTGAATTTTATTACATGTGAAAACCCTCTTGGTTCGGTTAATCGGGGTTTTACTGTATATTGCAACATATTTGACTCGCGAACCACCTTATTTTTGTCCTCAGCCTCCCGAAAGTAAAATAAATAAAATAAATAACTGGCGCAACAGTCCAATTTGAATCATGGCCTCGAGATGAGTTAGCACCATCTCATTTTCTTGATCGTGACGGTCTTGTGCAGAGGTGTGTGATCAGCAACACGCTCAACCGAGTTATTTACCCTATAAATGGGTTCTCATTAACAGCTGTGTGGGCTCATAGTCCGACACATAAATCCCCTTTTTTATCGAAAACTACCGCATTCAGTAGGAATCGAACCGGACCCCAGTGCGCAGAAGGCGAACGTGCTAACCGTTGCGCCATCCGGACTCCCGAACGTACTTACGAAAAATCTAGTAATCCAAAATGACGTCGCACCCTTGGGTTCGGTTAAACGGGGTTTTACTGCGTGGGGTCGCGAACCACCTTACTATCTACAGTGCGCCACATAATTATAGAGCCACCGCAAAATTTGCCACCACTTTCAAACTTCCTTTCAGAGCTGATGTTGGTTTGTTCACAAATTACAATTACCCGATGAAAAGAGAGAATAGTTAATATAAATCTATACCATTACCAGTCTAAATTAGAAAATAATTCAACAAAGTTTTCTTACATCCTGTCTCAAAATTATAGAGCCACTTCAAAATAACTAAATTTATTCATACTTAAAACTAATATTATGAAAGATCATCATCATTGTCAGCTTGTCAACCATGTATAAGAATCATGGTGTAGCCTCCCCTATGTATTGGCTTCCCATTGCCCTCCATGCTTGTCTATCTTTATCTATCTAATTCTTTTGATCACATCAGTTACTAGTGTCCTCGCTCTTATCCAGGTTAATCATTTCTGTATCTTGTTGTGATGCCCAGCATACATCTCTCCATTGCTCTTTGGGCCTGTAGCTTCCTTATGATGTCTGTCGTTAGAGTCCATGTTTCACAGCCATAGGTCATAGGTCAGGTTCTCGTTACGAACTCGTTGTACATAACTTTGGTTTTACTAAGGTTCATTTTTAGGCCTGCTATCTCGCTACTACTTTGCCTTAACCCCTAGCGGGGCATAGCGCGTCAACTACTCCTGCGCGCCATCGTACTCTGTTCTGGGCAATGGGGCGCAACTCCCCAAAAGACTTACCCAGTACCTGACACTCCTTTGCCAGAGATCGACGCCATGTGATTCGAGGACCCCCTCTTGGTCGGCCTTGGTTGGAAATGGGGTTCCATTTCATGGCATGCATAGCAATGCAGTTATCACTCTTCCGCAATGTGTGACCTATCCACTGCCATTTTCGCCTGCGTATCAATTCGTCGATTGGCATCTGACCCGTACGCCGACTTAGCTCTTCATTTGATATTGTTTCGGGCCAGAAAATTCTTAAAATTCGACGAAGACATGAGTTGACGAAAACTTGCAGCTTTTCGGTAACTCCTACGGAAACTTTCCATGTACTGCTCCCATACAAAAGCACTGATAGTACCAGGGAGCGAAACAGGCCCAGCTTGGTTTTAATGCTGAGATAACTGCCCTGCCAGATTTTGGACAGCATGCCGTATGCGCGTTTAGCCTGGTTGATACGACGAGCGATGTCCTGCTCCGTACCACCATTTTCGGCAACAATGCTACCCAGGTAGACGAAGTTGTCCACCTTCTCCACAGGCTGCCCATTAATATTGATGGCAATAGGTGTCCGATTTCTTTTTCGCAACGGCGGGCTAAGAACCTTGGTCTTGTTGGTATTAATCTTTAGCCCAACCTTGCTTGCCTCCCTCTCGAGATCTAACGCCATTGCGGACAGATCCATGATTTTGTGGGAGAGTAGGCATATGTCGTCAGCGTAGTCAAGATGTTGTAGATAAGATGTCAAAGTCCATTGAATTCCTCTGTCGAGTCCGGATAGGGCTGCATGCAACACATCGCCGATCACTATGAGGAATAGGATCGGTGAGAGGATGCACCCCTGCCGAACTCCACTGCGAATCTCAAAGTCCCCCGACACCTTACCTTTATGCAGAACGCGACATTTCGCGCCGTCATAGGTTGCCTTAATAATAGCCACAAGCTTCTCAGGGATGCCTCTCCTGCGCAAGGCCGCCCATATAGAATCCCGGTTCACACTATCGAAAGCCTTTTCGAAATCGATGAAAAGCAAGTGAAGCGGAGAATCGTATTCAGCGCATTGCTCGATGATGATTCGCAAGGTGTTAATGTGATCGACACAGGAGAATCCGGATCGAAAGCCAGCCTGCTCTTCATCAATTGTGCTTTCTAAGTGGGCCTTTAGTCTTTCCAGGACGATTTTAGCTATTATCTTGGCAACGGCAGGAAGCACACAAATGCCTCTCCAATTATTACAGTCTGTGAGGCTACCCTTCTTTGGGAGTTTGATGATCAAACCTTCCTTCCACTCAGTGGGAAAGGTCTCTGTATTCCACGCTTTATCAACAAGTGGGTGCAGCAAATCGGCAGTTACGCTTGGCGCTGCTTGATAAAGTTCGGCAGGGATGCCGTCAAGTCCGGCGGCCTTTCCTCGTTTTAGTGCAATAATTGCAGTGACTATTTCCTCTTTAGTCGGGGCAGTGGACCGTATACGCACATTTTGATGGTTAGCTAAATTATCTATATGAGGGGGAACTTTACCAGAGGTTACACGGTTCAAGACCGCGGCGAAGTGTTCTTTCCACATCCTCATTTGATCTTCTTCCAAGATAAGTAGCTTTCCATCACTATCTTTCACCGGATGTTGGCAGGAGTTACGACCACCTGTAAACTCCTTGATGACACCGTATACGGCGTTTAAGTTGTTACTTCTAGCGGCTTCTTCTGTTGACGCTAAAAGAGAATTGGCATAAACTCTTTTATCGCGTCGCACACTACGCTGAACTTCTCGAGCTTTCTGACGGTAAAGGAGTTCGATGCTGCTTCGATTGTCGTCTGCTGCTGCAGCCAAACGAACTTTCAGCTCCTTTCTTTCAACAATCCGCTGCCATGAAGCGTCGGACATCCAGGGCTTATTCCGGCAATCCGGGTTTGGGCCAAGGATGGTATTTGCGCTATCAATGTACGCATTTTTTATGGCATCCCAGTTTTCGTTTATGTCACTATCTGGGTGACTAGTTATCTCAGCCGCTTTTTGCGCAAGATGGTCATTATATTGTTGTAAGACAGCTGGATTTTTTAGTCGAGCGGTGTTGAATTTTCGGGGCCTGGATCTTTCGTCGCTAGGGCGGCGCACGGCTGCAATACGCAATCGAATATTAGCGATCATAAGATAATGGTCTCTTCCCATCCCAATATCGGCACCCTTCTTGTTTCGCACGTCCAGGAGGCAACTCTTAAATCTTTTACTAATGGCAAAATGGTCGATCTGATTTTGTGTTCTGCGCCGATCAACAGAGGACCAACTGATTTTGTGGTGGTCCTTATGCTCGAACATAGTACCACCGATGAAGAGACTGTGAAAGTTGCAGAACTCTACAAATCTTTCACCGTTGTCATTACGATCACCAAGACCGTGTCTCCCCATCACATGTCTGAGCCCATAGTTATCAGCGCCAACTTTCGCATTCAAATCACCCATAACCATTATAATGTCACCTTTAGGTGTTCTGCTCTGAACGGCGTTTAGTTCTTCGTAGAAGGAGTCTTTTGCCAAGACATTGTCGGGTTCAGTAGGGGCATAACATTGTATTATTGAGATGTTCCTCATTTTGGTCCGGAACCTGGCGGTCAAGACCCTGTTAGAGACCGGTTCCCAGGATAAGAGACAGTTTCGCGCGGCTCTGGTTAAAAGGAGCCCCACACCTGACTCACGACGACTACCGGTAGCTTTACCGGAGTACAACATTACCGTGCTGCCCGTTGGAGAGATGAATTCTCCGCTGTCCCACCATCTTATCTCACTAACTCCTAATATATTTAATTTGTACCTCAGAAATTCACTCTCTAATTGAAGAAATCGTGCGTTCTGGGGACCTTCTGATCCATTGTCCAGGAGAGTACGCACATTCCAGAATCCAATCTTTGTCATTGTACGATAGCTAAAAGTCGTAACCGTTGAGTCAGTCCTTATCCGAGGCATAGTTGACGTTTCGTTAGCATATACAAATTTCGGATAGTGCAAGTTGCTGGCATACACATCCTGTCCTTTGATTGTCGGTTTTAACGACAGGCCCTCAAAGGGAAAGGCCGTGGTATTTTTTTTTTCACACCCCACACCACAGGGGTACCTCAACCAAATCATCGCACCGCCATCACTAGCGGCTTGACGTTGGTTGGCAATGGTCTGTGACCACTGCCGTTCCAGGGGGCGCCCACGCGGAGGACTATGGAAGAGGAGTTTTTGCTATCTCGCTAGCTGCGCTTAGATCTTCGAGCAGCGTCTGTAGCTCATGCTGGTTTTGGGCGATAAGGACTATGTCATCTGAGAATCGTAGGTGATTTAGTCGCTCTCCATCTATGATTAGTCCCTTATTATCCCAATTCAGGTCTCGGAAGATTTCCTCTAAGGTGGCGTTGAATAGTCTTGGCGATATGGTATCCCCCTGTCTGACCCCTCTTTGCGTGAGAAACTCCGGCGTGTCATCAAACACTTTAACTTTCGCTTTAGCGTTCTTGTAGATGTTGGCCAGTGTTTCTATATATGGTTTCTCAATACCCTGCCTTATGAGCGCTCTTATTATTGCTTCGGGGTATATTGAGTCGAAGGCCTTCTCAATGATGTACGCCAGGGCTAGTGGGAGTTCGTATTCCCTTGCTCTGCTCATGACCTCTCTTAATGCGTGGATGTGATCGACAGTGCTATATCCACTCCTGAAGCCAGTCTGTTCTCGTGGCTGTTCTACATCCAGGGCCGATTGTATTCTATTATTGAGGATCTTGGTGAACACTTTGTAGAACACTGGGAGCAGACTTATTGGTCTACAGTTTCTAATGTCCTCCCTGCTACCCTTCTTGTGGATCAGAATTATGTTTCACTGGTCCGGAATTTGCCTGGTTTGGATACAGCTTGTGAATACGTCCGCTAGGATCTTCCATGTTTGTCTGCCCGCATGCTTTAGCAGTTCCGCTGTGTGTGATTCCGTCATTGCCAGGTGCTTTAATTATTATTCATTTGTTTAAGCGCCAGTTCGACTTCGCCAATGAGAGCTTCTAGTACATCTACTTCGAGTTTCGCTGGTGTAATGCGTAGCTTGTTTCGGGGGCCTTGTAGAGGTCTTGATAGAAACCGGTTATACCTATAATTTTCAATATTCTTTTTCTATCGGTTATTCTTACGTTTTTGTGTTGCATAGCAATTGCCTTTTACCAATCATCACTGCCTGTTTCGCCTTCTTGAGGCTTCTGTTGCTCTCGATAGCGTTCTCTACTAGTTTTTCATTGTATTTCATAATATCTTCTGCTATTCTCTTTCTGATTGTTTTGCAGGTTTCGGTGTACTCAATCCTTTGGGTATTCGAGGATAATTTCATTTCCCTGCGTTTTCTGAGCGGAGCTTTTGTTTCGTTTGAGAGTTTGTGGTGTCTGCTGTCTACTCGTGGCCCGCCTACTTCTTCAGCACATTTTAGGATAACGTTTGCGAGATATGACGCGTCCTTGTTCCGCATTTCAGTTTCCAACTTTTCTTGGTAGAGGTTGGCGTTGTCTCTGATATAGTCAGTATTAATGCCTGGTCTTATTGGCTTTCTTACTAATCTGAGCCTTTCTGCTTTTAGATCCAGGGAGAGCTTTGCTTTAGCCAGACGCTGGTCGCTTCCTGTCTTGATGTTGTTGATTATTGATACGTCCCTGACAGTATTCATTCTGTTCGTTAGGATTAGATCGATTTCATTCCTGGTGAATGCATTTGGAGCTTGCCATGTCCATTTTCTATTCGGGTTTTTCTTGAAGAAGGAGTTCGCTATGTATATGTTGTGTTGGTGGGCGAATTGGACCAGTCTTTCTCCTCTTTCGTTTCTTGTACCTAATCCGAATTTGCCTATCAGTGCTACGTGATCCTTTCTTCCTCCACTATGGCATTGAAGTCGCCTATTAAGTATTTAAATTGGCTGTTGTTGCTATCCCAGGCCTGATCTATTTCACGATAGAACTCTTCAATCTCATCGTCCGTGTGGCTAGTTGTTGGTGCATAGACCTGGATAATTTGCATTGTGTATCTTTGAGAGAGCCTGAGAGTTAGGCTGGCCACTCGATCTGAGATACCTGTGACGTTAACAATCTTGTCCGCCCATTTTTTGTTAATTGGGAAACCTACTCCGCTTGTCCTACCTGATTGGGTCCCGTGGTAGTATAAGATGTTACCCGATTCAAGTATCAGCATGTTCTCTTCTTTGCGTCTTGTTTCGCTGAGGCCAATGATGCCCCATTTTATTTTGGTTGTTTCCTCCTCTAGTTCGATCAATCTTGCCTGGCTTGATAGTGTTCGGCAGTTGTAGCAGTTTAACCTTCGTGGATTCTTAACACCCTCTGCCTTCGTGGATGATTCCTGGGAGCTACCTATCCTAGGTCCCCTCCGGCCTACGGAGAATGAGGGCTGGTGGTTTTTCTGTCCTTTCATGTCGGGGCTGGGGGGGGGGGGGGGCAATATACCCTAGCTGAGTTGACAAGCTTTTTTATTAATGAAAAAAGCCATGCGTGAGATTTGAACCTGGTACTTCCCGGGCGAGAGGCCAGCATTCTTTCCATTGAACCAGCTAGGGTCATACTATCTATTACAGCTCACTATATATACTCCTGCAAAATTTGGATAAAATCGCCCCAGTGGTTTGAATTTTTTTGCACGACAAACATACAGAAATAATCTCCACTTTAAGGGCCCGTTTTCTCAATACCCGGTTAAACTCTTTGTTAACTACCAGCGACACAAATTAATCGAAGCTATAAATAGCCCGATAAGTATTTTCGTTTTCTCGTACGTCTCATACAAATTACTAAGCCATAAAGTGTGGAACTTATCTCAGACCACAATTATGGCAAAATCAGCTGATTTTCTTGGCGGATTGCTCCCGTCCACGAATCTATTTCGTATTAGTACGATCACTTAGCATATTCATTTGCAGCTGAGTTTGTTGCAAATTCTCTTCTATCGAATGAATTTCAAGGAACTCTGTTCTTTATGGGCCGGTTGCTCAATGTCCGATTAAAATTTATCTTAAGAGTAAACTGCCATTTAGCACAATTTGATTTTCTCAGTATCTTTTTAGCGTTATTAGTAGGATAAACGCTAACCGTCCCCTAGCCTTCGATTAATCTCTTATCCAAAACAAAACCCAACTCCTGGTTTCCGGTTGAAAATTTATCCTAAACAAAAATCCAACACCTGATACCGGATGCTGAGATTTTGACAGCTAGAACTGTTCACTTTTGCAAATTCAAATGAAAACAATGGAAGTGGCCACAAAAAATAGAGTTTCTGGCTAGGGGACGGTTAGCGTTTATCCGATTAATAACGCTACACAGATATTGAGAAAATCAAATTTTGCTAAATGGCAGTTTATTCTTAAGATAAATTTTAATCGGACATTGAGCAGCCGGCCCTTAGGGTGTTTTCGATGCAAAATCGATTTTGACATTTATTTAAAGTTTGAACAGTTGTATCTTTGAAGTAACGGTAAATTTCGCAATCGGGAAAAAGCCGTTTCTATTAAATTTTATGTTGTTTAAGAAAGTGAGGTCAAATCTCGGATGAAATGATTGATGGAGTGGCAAATTTTGATTTTGTTCGGCAAGTCAAGCTTCTTGACAGAATTTACAAAAATGCTATAACTCTGTAACCGTTAAAAACAAAGTTTTTGGAGTCAATTTTCCAAAAATTAATGGTACTTTTTACCATTAAAGTATTCCCCATCTGAAGCGGGACAGCCTGTATAAAGGTAAACTCAAAAATCATTGATCAGGTAACGATAAATTCTAACTGATTAGGTAAAATACGAAATACAAAACCCCTTCTACTTTGATTGGAATTTCTTTTAATTTTCAGAAAAGGACTACAATTTCGCCAGTAGTGTAAATACATGGACCGATTTCTTATACACACGATATCATCCGCGATCAATTAATCTCCTCAGGAGCTACCAGCATTCCGATTCGGTGAATTCTTTTGATACATTTAGCAATGGTTGTCGAATATGGCAGACTGAAAACTACGAAAATGATTTTGGCGATAAAGTTCGTCAATACATGGAAGAATGCAACAATTGTCAGGTGAATAACAAGTTTTACGGGTCACAGAATCCCTTAGTCTACTCTTAACATTTTCTTAGGGATTCCAAACGATTTTCGACTGCGCCAACGGCTTCGGAGGTCTTTCCTTAAAGTGTCTGGAATATTTAAATGATGAATATGCGAAAGTTAATTTTGCTATACCTGTGTTTAATCCAAAAAGTATATTCTTTGAAAATTCAGGTGAGAAATATTATTATCCTCAATTTTTCGAATGGTCTTAATTATTGATATTGTTTTTTTTACAGACGACCAATTATCCAATTCAATCTGCGTAGTAAACACCGCGATGGCTTATAGTCATCTAGTCGAGCAGAGTGCCCTATTCGTGCCTCTATCAACAGCGGATCGCGCATGGCGACAAATCGGTAGTCCTCGCAATTTTCCTTTGCTGAATTACAATTCGGATAATTTGTATCAGACCTCGGCAATTCTTGCATCATTCTTGGATACAATGTCACTGCGATATCGTTTCAAAAATCCCGTGTCCTCAAGTTACTTGTCGAACTTCTGCACTGATCTGAATAATTATGGCCGGAAATTAGGTGCAGCCGCTTTGGGTCTGCCATTCTCCATGCGAAGCGATGAAGATTTAATCGACTGCCTGGATAAATTAGACGGCAGCATGTTTACGCAAATTTCACCGAATTCGAAAATTGGTACGGACTACATTGTCCAATCAATTTGCATTCGAGGAATAGCAAAAAATCGTCTCAAACGACCGATAAAACAGGCACAGCGTCAGATGAAGATGGCCGCCTATAAATGTGATTCCGTTTCAGAGATGCTTCAACTTTACTTCCAATGTTCGAATCATGCTAGTCTGGCACATGTTTCCGCCATCGAGGCGGCACATCCTTTGAAAATTCCTTATCCAATGGAAATGTTTGATCAACGCCTAAATTTCGAAGGATTCCGCCAGGATGTAAGTCGTACGGATGATCAAAAATTATTATCTGTACCCGTCGTGGCTGCCGTACAGTGTTCAGGCGATCTATCGGACACATTAGAATCCTTACATCGCGAAGCAAGCCGAGTAAAACTGGCGAGAATCCATCGTTTCAAGGAAACCGGTCTAGAATCGGACGAGTATGCCGAAGTACTGGAGAATCTCCTCAATTTCAAGGATAACTACGACGACAATTTTGATTTGTAGACGCCAAGTGATATAATATAACTCTTAGAAGAAAACCCACGACTTTGTTCTTATCATTGGAATGCGATAACTCCTCCTACAATTCCCCGCGACGAATTTTCCAGTCGCCCCCAACCTTGGAATATGTTTTCCCACCATATCAGTCGAGTGTTGTGGGGCGCATGTACTGTGCTTAGTGGATGAGGGTGATTCGTGATTCAAGTCAGTTTGCACGAGCACGTGGTAGACAGAGTTCGTAATTGAGGAAGAGGCATTCCTTTAACGAGGCAATGAAATTGCGTTATAAAGATCGTACGAGTATTATGCCCGTATAGAAATGTCCATGTCCATAAACAATTCGAATACAATTCAAATTACTCTTTTAAGGGCGGATTAAATTTATTCCCTACCTTGACACAATAAACGAGCTATATTGAGAAGTTATTAAGGTTTTGAATTAGGCTATATAAACCCCTTTGAATTTTTCAGATGGGGCACGGAACGTGACGAGAGAGTGGCTTTCATGTCTTTCGATTGCGAACTTTTAGCAAAGTGAGTTTATGGAAATACGTATTAGTCTTAATGGAATAAGACGTAACTTTTACTTTAATGTCGACTTCATAATAAAAATTAAGAGCTATGATGGTGATAAGAAATTGGATATCTGTGATTTTTTCGCGATGTTTATTATGAGGTAAGCTCATCAGGAGGAATGAATATTAGCAAGGAAGAGTGTAGACTTTAATATTTTTTTTTGATATTATTGTCACCATACACTGTCGAACTCGAACACGAATAGCTCACGACACACACACACACACTTCACATAAACGTGAAGAAAAGCGGTCCACTTGTACCATGTTCGAAATCGAGTTCGACAGTGTATCGTGACACTTACACTCAGATTGATACTTTTAAGGGAAAATATGAATACTATTTACTGACATATTAATTACAAAGTTTACATTATGCCTGCTGGTTGTTACAATATAGTAAACAGTAGTCAAAATAAAACTAAACAGCTAATACTTGCTAGAATTAAGCGTTACATTATACACCGTTACACCGACGCGATAAAAATCGCCCGGTGGATTCGCGACGTAAATTTTCGCCACGACAAAAGTCTGACCACAGCATCGTACGAATATGCCCACACCGACGCGAAATATCGCCACTTTGTGCAGCGATTTTTGTCGCGTAGATTTTTTTGTTGCCCCGGTGTGAACATCTAGAAATCACGAATTTCCGTTGCGAATTCGCCGCGGATTTCGTCGCTGCGATTTTTTCCGCGTTGGTGTGAGGACCGGTTAATGTGATTCAAGTGGTTGTTTTATAGAGTAGATCAGATGCTTAGCGCTTTGAGATGGGGTGGAACGTTTTACAGCACAGATAATTTTTCGTACGTTCATCAATTTTGGGGCGCTGAACAAGGATCCAAACGGGACATATAGGATTTAAAGAGCTTAACGGACATAAAGCACATATATTACAAAAATATACACCGGAGGGAAATAAAGGACTTGAAGTCAGCTCAAAGTAAGTTCAAAGTTAAATTTTCTCAAGGATGCTCACCAGAAGATTAACTACTTTTCTGTCAACATTTTTCAAAGCAAATCATAAGCTACTTGGAAGCGAATGGATGATTTGTATTTGCATGGGACCGACCGTAAAGCTCCATGAACATCGCTACTTTTTGTGTCATTTCAATTAGCTGCTAATCTAATGAGTTTATTGGTTGGGCACCGTTTCGCTTAATTTACAGTAATTGTTAATTATTCATATATGACTACTCCCTTACAGTCGTCCGTACAGTGGTCGTTCAATGGTACCGTAAACGCACAACTACGTGCTTACGCAAAACGAACGACAACAGGCGGCAATGGGACAAGCGTCTACGAGCGGCAGGGGTCATTCAAATTCGAAACAACTATAACGGAGTGCGGGGCGAACTCATCCAAAAAGTATTCGATAGCTGCACTGCATTGCACGTCATGTTTCTTGCCATTTGATCATGCAACGCAAGTGTAGTAAATATTGCAAAAATTCGCGAATTTATATAAAAAAAAAACTTAAAATTAAATAGTGAACATAACAAGCTTCTTAGCAGCCAAGTTGAGCGACTTAAAAGGCGCGTCAGAAGGTAAAAACTCCTTACCCAGGCAGTCGCACGGGGACGCTGCTACCACTTTTCATAGAGTAACCGGGAACCGGGGAGAGGCCTCTTATTCGAAGATACCGTCGGTGGTGAGGGTGACCATCTTACAGTCAGACTATCCCAATCGACAGACCAGTAAACTTTTATACAGGACGCCATTCTGGAACAGGTACTCACCGAGTAGATCGCTAACCCTGAGTTTGGAAGTATATGATTCAAATCAGGGTACATTATTGTAGAATGCGACAACCGCAGGTCCATGGAATGGCTCACTTCCATCGTTGCCGCATTAAAGCACTGGGAAGGTGCCTTAATGCATGTGACCAAGGATCATCAAAAACTGGTCCAGTACAATCACAGACTGGTTCCAGCAGGGAGTGTAAGCTAAATAATGCCACGCTGAGTACTTTAGCCTCATCTTCTGAAAAAGTCCCCATGGAAACGGAGCCAGTACATCTTAGCTCCGACATGCAAATCGAATCCATAGACTCTGATGATGAGGCAGCTCTCTAATCCGAATTCGGGCGTGGTGCAAATCAACCTTCACCAGGCTAAAAATGCCTCGGATATTTTAACATAAAGATTTCTTGAATGGGGCCTGGGGGTGGCCTTCGTTCAAGAACCATGTCAGGTCAATGGAGTAATAAAAGGTCTCAGTGTAGGTAACTTCACCTTAACATACGACTCTAGACCCACACTACCAAGAGCCTGCATTATTTTAAGTAACAACATCAAATACATTTACCTTTCAGATTTTGTCGGCTTACCTACCCGGAAACAGTGAAATTCTATTTTCCGAGCTTCGTAGGCTTTCGGATTACTGCAGGGGAAAAAACTGCCCCTACTGATGGATACGATGCCAACGCTCACCACATTTACTTTAGCCTCTAATGTATCTGAGGCGATTCTATCCTCTTATGAGGAAAACTGAGAAACTCAATAGAAGCTCCGTGCTGGAACTTCAAACTCACCGCGCTGCGAAAGAACACTAAAAGACTTTTCAATGTAGCGAAATGTACTGACGAGTGGAAACAATACCGGGCCTCGCTCACACTTTATATCATAATAAAAGTATACGAATCTCCAAGAATCACAGTTGGACAAAATTCTGCGAAGGTGTTGATAGTACCAATACCGCTGCTGGACGTCACCGTGTTCTGGTCAAAAAACGTTCAAATCAAGTCAACACTCTGCGCAGACAGGATGGCAGAATTACAGAGGATGCCGAGAGCACAGGCAAATTACTTCACACTAATTTTATTATTTTATTATAATTCATTGAATTATAATTCGTACTCAGAACAGAGTACGATGGCGCGCAGGTGTAGTTGACGCACTAGGCCTCACTAGGGGTTAAGACAAAGTAGTATTAATATGGCAATTTTCCAATGCGTCTGACACCAACTTAATGAATCTATAAACAAATAATCTTAAGTCAATGAGATCAAATCAAATCGAATTTAGCAACCAGCTCATTTTTATTCTTAAAGCATAATAATCAATCACTATCCTTAAATAGCTATAAACACGCACCGAATCAAACTTCCTTATGAGTTTAAACGATTTTCCATTTGCCGGTAAAACTTTCTTAGACTAAACAGGTCATGAAATTCTTTTCAATTGCTACAAATAAGAGAAGTGTGTTCCTTTCAAATCGTAACAAATTCTTTACAACTAAATTGATCCATGCACAAACGGAAACTTCGAAAAAGTGGAACAGACACTAACAGTCGAAATGAGGGCGACCTTTACAATCATCCTAGACTTACCCGTCCCTTTTTATCTGTACATACTACGATTTTCTTTTACCTTTCCTTGCGATAAAATCGAATAGCACATGAATGTAATAGCGATCAAAACCAATTGACGAGATTTTTCGGCAATGGCTGCGTATGTCTAGCATACGAAAGTACTTTTAGTTATGTTGTATTCTGTTACTAGTTTATACGGGAGTAAAGGGCAAAAAAATTGGTTGTTCCATCGGCATATTTAAATGGGTTGATTTCGGTTTATGAATTCTTGTCAGTCATGTTAATGTTAATAAGATCAAAATAAAAGTTCGGATGTCCGTCCGGCATTATTCTGTTCTACGATAGGTAATTGGATGGAGAAGTATATAGGTAGTCTACTGACTCCATAAGTTGTCGTCTCTCTATTCATTCCAGTTGGTTTGGCTTTCAGCTTAATGTTTTTTTTCTCTGGGAACAGGTTGTTAGTTCAACACAGGTAATAGACTCAGAATCTGACCTCCTTATTTTCAAATTTCCTGGGTCTCTAAGCCCAGTCGTCCTCTATCCATACCAGGAAATAAGTTGACAGAATCTTACTTTTCACCTACTATAAAAAGAAATCTATCCTACAGTTTGTTTCTTAGTTCCCATCGATACCATCCTTTCATCTCATCGCACATAGTAGATAGTAGCAAAAAGACGAAAAAGGGATTTGCTTTTAACCCAACCATCGTGAGATGTTTAGTATTCATCGGATGGCATACAACTCAAGAAAAATTTGATTATGTCAATACGTCCTGTCGTTTCATGTGATCCCGCGTAACTTTACCTACTTAAACCTATATACGAGTACATAAATGTAATGCATGCTCGTGTGTATATGCCTTTTATGAAGCCTTTACTTTTGGAAGGCTTTCTAAAAATTTGTCATATAAGTGAAAAGCAGACAACGTCGAGAGCAATGTGAAAATAGGATACTTAAAGATACATTTTAGTGTCCGTTCGAGAACATTCGAAATTTGCAAATTTAATATTGGATTTTTTGGCACGTTGTGAAAAGATAGTAACTTCTCAAGGATATATTCTATATAAGAACATCCAAAACTCTACAATTTATCCTTGCAAACCAATAAACGGAGACCCACCCTGAAAGCTACTATCTTTACACTAAAGTTAGCGCTTAAAGTGGCTAGATTCGTTCACAATTTCAGAGGTCCAGCGGTCCAGTTATTTAAAGCATCTCTCAAACCAACGCGATTTATTCGCAGCGGATAATTCGCGGCGGATTCGCAAATTTATTTACATGGCGTCTTATGGAGTTGTTCACTCCAACGCGACACGAATTCGCGGTGACGGTGACAGCAATTCTAGCTGGCGTAGAGGGCTATTTGGGCTTTCTTGGTGCGATGTTCGATATTTAGCTTCCAACTAAGTTTAGAGTCAAGGATGACTCCAAGGCATTCAACTTTGGGAGTTAGCTTTAGAGTGTGGCCATTTAGTTCTGGGAGTCGGAACTCTGGTATTTTGTAGTAAATAGTACTAGCTTGGTTTTTGCTCGGATTCACGCCTAGTCCGCATTCTGCAGTCCAGGCGTTAACCGTGTCCAGGGCTCCACTCAGTATGTCCCTCATCACCGAGAGGAGCTTACCCGAAACTAGGATCACTACGTCATCCGCGTATGCTATTACCTTTGCTCCTAACGCTTTCACTTTTCTCAGGAGTCCGTCCATCGCTCGCTAGCAGAGGAGAAATTACCCCGCCTGGGGGTGTTCCCCTGCGTACACATTTGGTCATCTGGCTTTCTCCAAGCTCTGCTGTGATCACTCTGCTCCTTAGCATCGCTATTCTCCAGCTGCTAAAATGAGGTTCCACCCCCACTTCAGTGAGAGCCGCTTGTTTGACCTCAGTTCGAAGTGCCTTTTATATCTAAGAAAGCTGCTAAGGTGAATTGCTTGTGGCTATTATTAAGGCAACCTATGACGGCGCGAAATGTCGCGTTCTTCATAAAAATAAGGTGATGGGAGACTTTGAGATTCGCAGTGGAGTTCGGCAGGGATGCATCCTCTCACCGATCCTATGCCTCATAGTGATCGGCGATGTGTTGCATGCAGAACAATCCGGACTAGACAGAGGAATTCAATGGACTTTGACATCTTATCTACAACATTTTGACTACGCTGACGACAGAATGATGGATCTTTCCCTCAAAATTGTCTCATTGATGAAGAAGAAGACGGATCCAATATTATCCATAAGAAGCTGAGCAGAAGCTCTTTTTGCCTGAGATATCACCGAACATGCGTTAAATGCTGTGATATTTGCTTCCATAAGTTTAGCAAGAATTTAATTGCGGCGAATTGTCTCTCCTCGTTTGAAGTCGCCTTAATGGTTTCAAGAATCAAGTTGCTGATTGGGTCTTCGATGGACTTGATTGGGTTAGGCTTAGGGCTGATACTCTATGCAACTTGGATATACGAGGTGGATGGATTTCTGATGGCGTTGCTCACTGATTGAACAGTTTTCCTGGCACTTGAAACTTTGTTTGCCTTTTTAGCTTTAGCCTCTTTCATATCGGAAATCATCGATTGGTATGCAGGGTAGCCTCTATAATTTGCTGGGTGCCGGCTTGCGAACAATTGCAGCATTCAGGCTTCTCTGAAAACGGATGACTGCATTCACCCTTCTTGTACTGACGGCGATAGCGGACACAACGATGTACAAAGGAGCAATATTCTTGGAGATATCCAAAATCATTTCCGTATTCTTGACTTTTTCCAATGCCACCGTTTGGCTCTGGAGATAGCGGATCTTGTATACTTCAGCCAGATTTGAGAGCGCTTTCGTAGAGGGCCAAAAACAGACCAGAATAAGACTCAGTTGGGCTGGTCGGGTTAGCTTTCGCTAATAATTTATCATACCTCGTTGGGAAGTTTGGGACGGAACGGATTTGGATATCGGGATAAGTTTCCTTAATCTCTTCTAGAATATTTTTAGGAGCGATATTCGGGTGGAGGCCTCGAATTGCTAAAGATTTTGGACGTTGGCTTGGAGGAGTGATTGTAGAAGCGTAGACTTCATTGTTTTTAATATAGTCGAAGACTGCGCAATAATCTTCAATTAAATCGGAAAAAATTAGACTCCAGTTATCAGCTTTGTTTTTAATATGAATTTTAATTGCTTTCGTAGAAAGGTCAGTTAAGATTTTTGGATTCGATGGGAGGAATCCTTTCCTTACGAGTTTTTACTGACGGGGGAGTAGAAGACGAGGCGGTGGAGGAACCACTCACCTTGGCTGACCTGACTTCGACGGTTTTCTTCTGCTTCTTCGGCGGTCGACGTACGAAATTGAACAAATCGTCCGTCATCAGTTCGACAGTCGGCTCGAATAGTGAACTGGAGACATCGGCATCGTCCATGTTGTCGGCCACGTCGTTGTTGGCGTCCATATCGACGCTGAGTGCCTCGAATCGATTAGAGCTACACGTTGCTGTTGACTTCGGCATAATAGATATATTCGCAGCTCGCGTCGAGTCTTTCACCTCGATGAATTCGGAATAGCATTTCGCCGATGAGTTCACACAGGCTGACGAATTATCGGAACCATTCACCTTCAACTCCGCAATCTCCATACGTAGTGCCTCGATTAATTTGGCCTGATTGGCCAAAAGCTTCTTAAGTGGCGAATCGTCGTTCACTTTTGTCATCTCCGTAATCTCGTCTTGAAGGTCCTGGGTTAGTTGCAGTTGATGTTCGAATAGCTTCCTGTAGCTATACGGCGGCTCTCGTTCGTCGTCCATGGTTCCAGGAATCGGGGGTGTAATAACTCTTTTCCTTTAACCAAACTCCGGGCACGGTAGATTCGCTTGTTTCGTTCGGTGGTATCCAAAGATACTATCCGAAAGTAAAGACCTGTTTGTACCTGACGACGGCAGACAGACTCGACTTGCGACCTGGCCGATGTTGTTTTGCCTTATATAAGCCCACCAACACAACATGGGTACAAATCATATCGTAACAAAAAAGCTAACATTTATATTGAGCTTAACGATACGATAGTGATTTTGCTGCTAGCCAGAGGCATATATTTGTTCGTTTGGCTGCCATCGATACCCTTATCGTATAATGTTAATTGTTATTTCCTTCAAAAAAGGATCCGTTTACTGTGAAAATTCCATCGCAAAAAGTTAACACAACAAGTCAATCCGACAGTCATTTAAAAACATATGTTGCTGTGCACTTCCGCCCCCTTCCAATATTTTTTTTACAGTCGGCGCCCCTGCATTTAATCGTCAATTTTCCACAAATGAATTGTATGTATTATCTACTATTGAGGGCGACCGGTAGCGCAGTGTGTTGAGGCATGAGTCTCATGTTTGACTACCGGCGTTTCGGGTTCGAATCCCGTTCACGACAACGTTCGTGGCCATGGATGTGCAGGAGGTGCAAGCTGGCAACTGCATTCTCCGAAACCAGTTTATGCCAATAAAACGTCAACTGAGCCACATGGAACAGTTGACGCGCTATACCCCACAAGGAGTTAGGGCAATTGAGTATCTACCATTAAATTATTTACCATCTGAAGCGGGACACCCTGTATATGTACATTTGATACTGGACAGTTTTTAAATATTGTTTTTTTTTTTCTTCTACATAATTATCCTAAAGTTTGGTGGTTATTTAATAGAAAATTGAATAATCCCTACCCTTTTTCAATTCTCAAGAATTCATACAAGTAAAAGTAACGATTATCCAAATTATCGTAAATTTCTGATGTCTGGAAAATCTGAAAAGCGTTCTCCTTAAGAATAATACGTTTTTTCCTGCTCCCTTAAAGATGTGCATGCTCCTTTTTTGGCATACAAGTGTATGCTAAAATCGTAAATCTCGCGGCAATAATCCTTCCGATAGCAGCCTGAATGGGAGTAAGTAGAGTGCATGCAACAGCAAGGCTTCGAGAGTACATCGCCAAGTTATCAATATGTTACATCTTCTGTCTACAGGAATGTTAACATAAAGGACGAGTCTGCCAACATTCAAATGCTCGTACATTGGTTCACTTATGCACTCGATTGAAAATGTTTATGATGAAAAAGATGCCAGCGAACGTACGTACATATGTCGTTTGTATGCCTGCTTGCCGTTATCGTGTCAGTCTCACGTGTCGCGGCGTCTTTCCTGTGGAAAAGGAGCGATTGCACCCCCATTGCCCTGCTCCAAATATCGCAGATCCAGACACGCCAAGGATAACGACGGGAAATTTTCCAATATGGCTTATCAGTTTAAGGAGCAATGCAAACATTGACTCTTCCATAATAAGATGCTGAGCTGTAAATGGCGCAAGAAGGGATACGGTTGTATGCCGATATATGGTCGTGCCACGGAAGCAAGCATACTTATACAAGTATTTCCTCAAACCGTTCAGGATACGGAAGCAAACATGTTGCAATAAATTCCAGTGAATGTCGGTTCTGGATTCAATTTCGAGGTATAATTTAATTGACAGGCGGTTAAGATGATGTTTTTGCATAATGTAAAGGGCGTTGTGTTTTCCCTGGTAAACACTCATTCCCATCAGTGCTGTCAAAGACGGGGACGGGTTCTGTTATGCGATTGACCTAGAAAATAACGATCCAATGAACCGATCTGATTATTGATCATGGCAAAAGCAAAACGGTCTGAAAAAATTTCGTAAAGAGTTTGATCCCAGTCCCGTATTGCTAAACATTAAAGGATTCAGTATTTTAATCACTCCTGTCAACATCCGGTGAAGGATAGTGGTGGAAAGCTACCTATCTTAGAAAAAGATCAAATGAGGCGGTGGAAATAACACTTCGCCGCGGTCTTGAACCGTGTAGTCCCTGGTGGAATTTCCCCTCATATTGATGATTTAGCTAACCATCAAAATGTGCGTATACGGTCCACTGCCACGACTAGCGAGGACCTAGTCGCTTATTGTACTAAAACGACGAAAGGCCACCGGACTCGATGGTACTCCTGCCGAATTTTATCAAGCCGGGCTTAGTGTAACTGTCGAATTGCTGCACCCACTTGTCAATAAAGCGTGGAACACAGATACCTTTCCACTGAGTGGAAGGAAGAATTCATTATCAAACTTTCGAAGAAGGGTAGCCTCACAGACTGTAATAATTGGAGAGGCATTTGCGTGCTTTCTGCCGTTGCTAAGATAATAGCTAAAATCGCCCTGGAAAGACTAAAGGCTCACTTAGAAAGAACAACTGATGAAGAGCAGGCAGGCTTTCAATGCGCTGAGTACGATTCTCCGCTTCACTTGCTTTCCATCGATTTCGAGAAGGCTTTCGATAGTGTGAACCGGAATTCTATATGGGCGTCCTTGCGCAGGAGAGGCATCACTGAGAAGCTTGTGGCTGTTGTTAAGGCAACCTATGACGGCGCGAAATGTCGCGTTCTGTACAAAGGTAAGGTTTTGGGGTATTTTGAGATTCGCAATGGAGTTCGTCAGGGGTGCTTCCTCCCTCTCACCGATCCTATTCCTCATAGTAATCGGCGATGTGTTGCATGCACTCCTATCCGGACTAGACAGAGGATTTAAATGGATTTTAACCTCTTATCTACAACATTTTGATTACGCTGACGACATATGCCTACTCTCTCACAAAATTATGGATTTGTCCGCATTGGCGTTCAATCTAGAGAGCGAGGCAACCAGGGTTGGGCTAAATATTAATACAAACAAGACTAAGGTTCTTAGCTCGCCATTGCGAAAAAGAAATTGTACACCTATTGCCATCAACACTAATGGGCAGCCCGTGGAGAAGTTGCCACCTTCATCTACCTGGGTAGCATTCTTGCCGAGAATTGTGGCGCGGAGCAGGACATCGCTCGTATCGAACAGGCTAAACGCGCATACGGTATGCTGTCCAAAATCTGGCAAAGCAGTTGTCTCAGCATCAAGACCATGCTGGGCCTGTTTGGCTCCATGGCGCTGTCTGTGCTTTTGTATGGGTGCATTACATGGAAAGTTTGCGTAAGAGTTACAAGAAAGCTGCACGTTTTCGTCTACTCATGTCTTTATCGAATTCTGAGAATTTTTTGGCCCGAAACAATATCAAATGAAGAGCAAACTCAGCGTACGGGTTAAATGCCATTCGACGAATTGATACGCAGGCGAAAATGGCAGTGGATAGGTCACACATTGCTTTATATGCCATGAAATGGAACTCCATTACCAACCAACGCCGACCAAGAGGGTTACTTAAAATTACATGGCGTCGATCTGTGACAAAAGAGTGCAAGGTGCTGGGTAAGTCGTTTGGCGAGTTGCGACACATTGCCCAGAATAGAGTACGATGGCGCGCAGGAGTGGTTGACGCGCTATGCCCCACTAGGGGTTAAGGCAAAGTAGTATTTCGCGCGCGCGTTATAGAAATCTATTTTGTAGAAATACGTCTTATTGGAGAATCTACTGTAAAGTATACTGCGTATGCTATAATTTATAAATAACTATTGTACCAGAAATTTTAAAAATTCGTAGGGAGCACATTTAAACCATTCTAAATCGAAGTATCTAGAATTCAAAATTTTTCCCTTCTTGAACAGACGCCTTAAGGGCTTAAGGAGAGATTAAGTTGATTTTCTTTACTAGCCACATTAGTTATATTATCATTAACACTTGCCGAACATTCATGACGCCTACGTCAATGCAACCTACCAACATATACTCGTACTAGTATATGGAGTTTCCTTTTTGAATCCTTTACCCATTTGCCTATCCGTGTAGTAGTATGATTAATTGATGACGTATTAAAATGACACTCTTCATTGACATTTTTATTACATTCTCCGTCACCCACTTCAATTTAAAAGTATCCATTCCCAAATTCACCCAGCATCTACCCTTCACTTTACTATTGTACATAGACATTCCTTGGACTCGCCGCAAAAAGTTGGCTACTTCACTTCAACCAAAATTTTCCCTCATCCGAAAAAACCATCGGAAACTTCAAGATCCTTATTTTTTATTATTTCCACAAAACGTAAGCTGGCGAACCCCATTCCCACCTTATCGACGAAAATTAATCATTCAAAATGTGTCAAGGATAAACTTGAAAGTCCTTTAAACAGCACAACTTTGAAATCCGCTTCCAAGTGTTTGCATAAAACTTGGGAAGTCACTTCTGTCCGAAAGACATTTCGGCATCCTTTCCATGCGAACATTACATTCACCTTCTATGGAGACAACGTGGAAGACTCACCTAGTCACCCCCGTGCAATATTCTTTTCCGTGTCAGAACAATGTCATTTTGGACAATATATCAGAAAAGTCTGATCCTGTTTAATAACCAGCCAATTAATTTTATATCGCTCACACATAATTCAGATGGTTCTAGATGGGATGCCGAAAATCCTGTACCGTCTGTGGTCTATGTGGATGTTCAATGACTGTGGCCGTGTTATTTTAGGGCGATAGTGGCGGGAAGGGTGATTATTGTCCATGACCACTAAGTCGATTGGTTTCACTCGACAGCAGCGTTCCATAAACTTTTCAATAGCTTGTTGGCTAGCCTCTAGGATTATTCAGCACAAAAGCCTCCTGAAATGTGTAATTTTACCATGAAGCACTCGTTTTTATTTAGTCAATTTATTTTTGTAAAACTACAGAAATCTGGAAATGGCAATAATATAAAATGCAATTAAGATAGGTAGCATTCATCCCCCAATAAGTTCCAACTGACCGCCGTTCGTGACGCCTGACCCATTCGAACCATCTACCGAAAAAAATATGACTTGGTTGGATCTCATATAATAAAATCCGACAGAATTTGTTGAACCTGTAGTGATGCTTCCGAGCTCAGATATACGAAGTGAAATGGAGTCGTGAGGTGGCTACGGAAGATAACCCGAACTCGAGTCCAATCATCCTCCCTCTGAAAAGCAGCTGGAGGCCAAAAGTGTCAGGCATCTATAGATCAACGACTTAGGGGTGTCAACGTGGATGATGTTGACTGTCTTATCGGAAGGAAATATGACAAAGTGTAACATAATTGCTACGTGATGAATGAAAAGAACCGGAGGGAATTCGGTTGCCTCGTCGTCTATTTATCAATGCCTCAATGCTTATTCTTGGCTTGTTCAAGAGGATTTCCTAAGATTTCGGGTGAATTTATATTTATGAATGTATTTCGGGAATTAAAGTATCTCGTAATCAACCTCCTGTGGGAGTTTGTTTTGCAAAGTCCTGGTGTCGGACGTGAAATTATTGTGGGGATTCGGGGAAAAATCTATTTGTTGCTGCCCATTGTAATCCCTGGCCAAATAAATCAAACGCAATTCAATAATATTGGGTCGAATTTATAAAAACTGAATTCGATTTGTGAGATTTAGGAACAAAAATAGCAAAGGAACGAATATGGAAGGAATATTTAAACAATTAAGGCTGGCTGGCTACTGCAGATCAAAAGGTAGGTGTTTTTTAATTGGCTGCGATGCAAACGCTCATAACGTAGTATGGCGCACGTACTGATACGAAGAAAAAAGGTGAATCCCTTTTACTACTCATCAACACTCTTGATCTAGACATCTTCAACAAAGGTCCCGGCCCAATTTTTTTTTCACTAGAGTAAGGCGAGAGGTACTCGATCTCACTTTTAATAGATAGATAGATAGATAGATAGATAGGGAGGGGGGGGGGGGGGGGGGGGGTCGTGGATCATGTTGAAACCACAACCACTGCTACCATGGGTCTATTGTGCTGAAGCCCATTCTATTTAGTGACTTAGTCGACTTTTTTCGATAAATTGACTGATATGGCCAGGTTTGATAGAGGGGATGTCCTCGGCCAAAGGAAATGTTATGCCGAAGCAGTTCGTGCGTCGATCCGTAAGTCCTTCGCTCTCACAAAGGATGTGCTCTGAAGTCTCATCATCAGCCTCGCAGAAGCGGCAGCTAGCATCTTGCACAATACGCATGGTTTTAAGGTGACCTCATACGCGAGTGCCCTGTTAAAATACATCTAAAAATATATCTACAAGTCATTCTGACTCTGTTTTTGCTCAGCCGTAGCAATTCCAACGTACGAGTACGCTAGTAGGTCGAAATGAACTGCTTGGTCTGTCTCAGGCCTGAAAGGGCCTCCAATTGGGAAGTGGTAAGAGCACTTTCCCAGTCTCTTATTTGGTTTCTGCAGTAGCACAGTGGGATTCCACAAAAAGGTTCTGGGCCATGGAAGGGGGCTTCAGAGGCTCTGTTTGCTAGCCTATCTGCTAGCTCATTGCCTTCGACTCCCGAGTGACCAGGGACCCAGTAAATAGTGAGTTTGTTTGTTGAACCCACAGTATGGAGGACTTCCTGACAGGATAGCACCAACTTAGAATTTAAAGTGAAGCTGGTAAGTGCATTGATGGCATCCTGACTGACGGTTAATATTGCAATGTCCCTTAAATAGCCAGCGGTTTGGTACAGCCTAGCGTAGACCTCGATGGTATGTATTTCTGCTTGGAACACGAACGGCGTTTTACCCATCGGAATGAAGACTCGGTGTTCAGGACCAACAATGCCTGCACCGGAACTTTCTTCCGTTTTGGAGTCGTCTGTGAACCATTTGATTGTGTTGGGTTGGAGAGAGTTGTAGCCTTCCGCCCACCTTTCTTTGTCCCATATGACTGATTGAAACGAATGGTGGAATCAAAAGATTTTAACAAGGTAGTCAGTTGGCATACTGAGTACCTTGTCACTTTCCATTCAGCCTAATTGATTTGAATTGAGCTTGATCTCTATGTCGCAGGGCCTAAGTCTGACCGTTCCCATTCGTGCCTCCTCTTCAATATGTGTATGTATCGGTGGGAGGTCGAGTAGAACCTCCAGAGCAGCAGTGGGGCAAGAGTGGGAGGCTCGCCTAGAGGACGCTACAAAAGTCAGGAAGACGGAACGATCAATTAATGCCAAGTCCCTCCGAGGAAATTCCGACCCCAGCCCCATCGTGTGTCTTACGCTTAGTACGCAATGGGATTCTTTGAATATATTTTTTTTGCGCCTCGCCTCTTTCGACTCATTGTCGCCGCGAATTTTGTAAGTATTTTATTCATCTTGCAATGGGTCGAGGCAAGCGAGATTCTGGCGAGACGCAAAAGAATCTATTCAAGAGTCCCAATGCGTACTAGGCGTTAGAGCCATGCGTGTAGATGACCATGGAGTCAGATTAGATAAAGGCTTCATTATTAGCCTAACGTTTTCTAGAATGAATAAGACTGATATGATTCTGATCAAAAACGTGTTTCGGGGACGTGTAGTCAGTCTCCAAAGGGAGATCTACATTGCGCAGAGTAAATGTGTGCTCTGCACAGTCTACTGACTATGAAGGTGTAGAGCCGTGTTGGCCGCCAGTTGTTCGCCGAAAATATCCAGCGGGAGCAAGTTGATTAGCATGTCGCAATCTGGCTGACGGATGGTTCTAAACGCCCCTGTTACGGCCAATGCAACTAGTCTTTGCACATTCCCCAGCAGGTTGCAGTTAGCAGTAACTCTGAGTGCCGTCCACCACACACTTATACCATGCAGTAGTATAGGACGCATCACGGCAGTATATATCCAATGTACCACCTTCGCCAGGCCCTAGTTTTTATCAGTGGCGTTCTACACGTGTGGCCTTTCATCCACTCCTGAATGTTAGGCTTCCAGCTTAGTTTGGCATATCGAATGAGACCGAGGAGTTTTGCCTTTTCAGTTAACGCTAGTTTCTTTCCGTGCAAGTTATGAGGTTCGATAGGACAGAGCGTACGCCGTCTGGTGAAAATCACAAGCTCCGTCTTGTCTGGGTAAACCCTGACACCACAACGGTTTCCCTTATCGGTTTGAATGGACAGGGCATTCAGTACCTTACTGAGGACGCTCTCGCAACGCAAATCTACCAGAAATGGCGATTGCAACATAGTCCGAATAGGCAGTGACAGTGGAAGTTGTTCGGTCGTGGTTGTGCGCGACCATGTGTGGCGACTTTAACTTTTGAAATTGGATCAATCATGCAAATTTGAAATTAAGTTTCGATCGGATAAATCGCGAATTGGAATTATATAGTATTACATTCAGCTCTAAATTGACAATATTCGCTCTCAAGCTTGGCTTTCCTCTGGGCGACCTCATCGGCGCCCTTTCAGAGTCGGTGCCCCTGGCGACCGCCTGTTTCGCCTTAGTCTTTGACCTGCCCTGCAGCTCACATCCCAAGTGAAGCGCTCACTACAAAACCCCTTAAATTTCGAGCGCAGTCTTTTATATTCCGTTTTTTTTCTTCATTAATTGAAAAGTTTTTCTCTCTCTCTCTCGTTCAATCGAAGTTTCCACCACTTCCACTGTACTGTGGACTTATCAATCAATTTTTAACCCCTTTCAATTAGGTTCCAAAGAAATTATTTCAGTTATATGATTTCGAAACGACCACTTTATATTACTTTTGAATAGTCTTCAAAGAATTTGCCGATAATTATCCCGAAATTCCAACAAGAGCTGAAACAAAATTTGTATTTTGCACGATGAAAATGAGATTAGTAGCCATTTCCATAACAAAATCAATCGTTCTCCAACACAAACTTAGTGTGAGACATGCACGGGTTCATCTTAATTAAAATGATACAAATTCCGCGTTATCCCTTTTCAGAATCCAATATTCTTCGAAGTCTTCATGCCATTTCTCCAACCCGTGATTTTTAATAAAAGTATCTCCGCGAAACCGAAGACGACGTCAGTCAGTACGTCAGTGAGGCATCATCAACTGACGATATCATCTTAAAGTAGTGGAAATGTTCACAGATAACTTTAATGGCTCGCCGGAAAAGTGAAAACTTTTTCGTTAACCATGTTTATATTTTGGTTGAGGCCCCTCATTCCGTTAGATAAAAAGCTTTTTACAACCGACTAAGCCCCGAGAAAACTTTGCGAGTAATCCGAGACCCCGCCATCAGGCGGTAATTAAATTTTGAACTTTCTCGTCACGATACTCAAAAACTGTGTAAACTTTGTGGATATAAACGGGAGACGAAGACGATGATTGTCATGATTGCAGGATGTCGTAGTCTCAATGGAGGACGAAGGCGCAATGACAATATTGGTGAAAATTCGATTAGAACCGAATGTTCGATGGGGGTACATCCTTATCGGAAAATGTCGACAGGAGTGCATCAATAAAACAAAATTCCAGACTTGTTTACTAATTCAGTTATGAGGTAGTCCATAGATTCGGAGATTTGTGAATAAAATAATTTGCTTCACTCAAAACCAGGAACAGGGGTGTTGGAATTGTTTTTCGGTTGGTAAGGATAAGGACTCGTAGGATGAGACCGGCGTCTCTTGATTTCGGTTTCGGTCAGCTGACTTAAATATCGGATCAACCTCAAATCGTTAGTCAAAAATATAAATTTTTGAACAAAAATTTAATTTTTTTAATTCACACACACAACTCGATATTAAAATATTTAAATTTTAAAAATTTTTCTTGAATAATTTGAACAAAAAAGCGCTAGTATGAGGTTTTGCGTCTCTCATGTACTGCGTAGTTGTCTAAATAGTTTGTTCAGTCGGCTTTCGATAATTTCAAATCCATGGAACGCCGAATATTTTTCAAGCTATTAATCCTTCCAATGTGCAATACAAAAATGATCGTTTCGCTGTTTCTTTTTTAGAAGCCCCTCTTCCCACAGCTTCAATAAGTGTTTTCTTCTCGTGATTGCTGCAACAATTGGGGCGATAACAGTATTTTGTCTTCCTTGAAGATGTTATTCAATGCAGACTCTCACGGAAGCTAGTTCCTCTGTCACATCAAACTCAGTATACGCCACTCGAAGAAACTGCAGAAATTGGGCAGGATCAGTAATGTTTTCCGACTAATATTCCTGATTACTTTCCAAAGCAACTGTTGCGCATTTGCGCAGATGGCGTTTAGCAGAATCGACGTCGGCTAAGTCCTAAGACTTAGAGCAAGTAGCCTTAATGTCCTGGTGGGGATGCAAAGCGATGGAAGGAGTAAAAAGACGAGGTCCTTTTTATACCCTTCACGGATGTGTGAGAAAAACTTTTTTATTTCTAAAGATATCTTTTTCAAATTTCACACTAAGCAATATTATCTTTAGTTAAATCATATTCTCGAATTTGGTTGAAATCGGAATACTCTATCGCATAGCTGTCATAGGAACGACCGTTCCAATAGCAAGTTTTTGTTAGACAAACTTTTTTATTTCTGAAGATATCTTTACCAAATTTCATATTATTCAATCATATTGACTGCGAAACCACGTTCCTAAATTTGGTTGAAGTCGGCCTACTCTTTCATATTCCTCTCATAGGAACAGTGAAATCGGAACAAGTTTTACTACTAATTTCAAAGTGGCAAATGAACCAAAAGACATAAGGATATCATACCTTCGGCTAGCTTGTTAGTCCTATTCTTGACCAGAAATGGGCTCCACATTGGGCGCCATATATGTAATGGCCGGGTTGGTGAGCATCCGAAGATGCCCATGTAGCTCAGTTCGGAAGACGTGGGCGGGCTTTTCGCCGCTCGTTACCCCTGCCCTATACGTATTAATATAAATTCATAGCCCTGGAGAAGACACAAGACACAAACATGGGAGGCAAAAATGGGGGAATAATAAAAAAAAAAAAAAATAGTGCGATAAGGATAGAATGGAATCAGCACGACCAGACCAAAATATGGTTCATTACATGTGTTTACCCGTAAGTCGGTTTTACGTGGGCGAAACGTCAGAAACGGGTATCGAAGTGAATTTTACTGCATTTGCGACTCCAGAGTATATGTGCGAGTACTGAAATCATCTTTTTTCATGAGTTTGTTGTTTTGATTCAGCAATTCATCAATGGCGGATGAGTACCCGTCACCTGCTAATAAGTTGCGCGTTGTCATAAACTCGTTTGCTATTTACACGGGACGGGTATCGTAGATTTGACGCGCCCGACGTGTTTACGCATTTCTTGTATATTATTAGAACCTTTATGTTGCGTGAGCAAGAAGTTCGGCGTTAACATGGTTTATACACTAGGCGATACGTCATGGAAAGAAACTTCAGAGTGAATGCCAGGTACTGGCTGGGTTTCTTTTTAGAAATTGGCAGAAGATTGGCCAGAAAGCATAAATTAAAATTTGTACCACTTGAAAATTTCGCTAACGGTACCCACAGAGTGTTTTTTTTAGTTTTTTCTTTTATCTCAACCCAATATGCTACGCTTAATGAAAAATAAAATATCCTATTATTTATTATAAAATTATATTATCTTAAAATTTTACATACAAACTGTTTAGTTTTAACAAAATAAATAAAATAAATAACTGGCGCAACAGTCCAATTTGAACCATGGCCTCGAGATGAGTTAGCATCATCTCACTTTCTAGATCGTGACGGTCTTTTCCAGAGGTGTGTGATCAGCAACACGCTCAACCGAGTTATTTACCCCATAATGGGTACTCATTTAACAACTGAGCGGGCTCATAGTCCGACACGTAAATCCTCTTTTTTATCGAAAAATACCGCATTCAGTAGGAATCAAACCATGGCCCAGTGCGTATAAGGCGAACGTGCTAACCGTTTTAGGTGTGTTTTTTTTTTTAACAAAAACACACCTACAATGTTTTTGTATCTACCGAATCAGTTTTTCGGGAATAAGGTGATATCGGTGCATTTCTGGGTGAAATACCAAAACAGTGATTTCATAGTTCATTCGATTCCCCATAATTAAAAAAAGAAGAACTCGATTCGATATGCCAGGACAGATTAATTTCCAACAGAATCTGGATAAGTCAGTAATTTGGATTTGAACATAGGCCCACTTTCTCAATGTCTGGTTTAAGTGCCAGTTAGCTATCCGGGACCAAATATAATTCAGTAGAAAAATCAGCTAATGCAGTAGAAAGTCAGCTGATTTTCTTGGTGGAATCCTGCCGCCTGTTCTATTCTATTTTACATCTATCTCTCTCTCTCAGCATTAATTTGCGGTTGAGTTGGTTTCAAAGCCTCTTCCATCGAATGAATTTCCAGAACTCTGTTCTTTGTGACCAGTTTAATTGTCTCATTTGAATGTGCAAACGTAAACAGTTCCAGTTGTCAAAATCTCAGCATCCCGTATCACCTGTTTTAATGCACGATAACGCCCGACTTCGTACAGTACGATCGAAGGTTGGAATTTTAAAACCAGAGTCGCCAGCAAAAAGGCCACACTTGAATCCTGTAGAACAGATCTGCGACACTCTCACAAGAAAAATAAAGTCGGGTTCCAACCCTCTACAGACCCTTAATTAACTAAAAACCGCTCTGGTGACCGCCATAATAGCATTATCCACAAACTTGCCTGATTGCATGCAGGCAGTCAGAAAGCCCACGGGGGAAACACTCGTTATTCATTTTGAGTTAAATGTCTGAATTTTCAAGCTTCTTACAAAAATGAAGTTTTAATTTTTATTGTTTTCTGGCACTTTAAGTAATTTGATTTTAATAAGTCTACAGCAGACTACAGACTAAAGACTTCCAACCAAGTGTGCCTGTAAGTGAAGAGCTGAACGTTCCACCAGGTAGGTTTACTTTTAGCCTTCAATTTATTGGCAGGGCGAAATTGGGAAACAACTTTGTTAACTGCCGTCGTAAGGCATGTACCATGACATCAAGATCCGACGAATTAACAGGGCTCCTTTATTTTCTGCTCTGCTGATCTTTTTCCATTCAGCGCAGCAGAAAGTGAAGGAGACCACCACGATGCAAAAATAGTGAAGAAATTGCGTGAAAAGGGCGTATTTTACGTAAAAGCAGATAAGGGTAATGCAGTGGTCATAACGGATAAACCCAGGCATAACGTACCCGTTGAGGAAAAAGTGAACAATGGTAATTTCTTCAAACTACGATAGAACCCGCTACCAGGCTCAATTGAAAGAGCGGAAAAGGCCCTAAAAGAAAGGAAGAGTGTAATCGGCAACATCTCCTAACTGCCTATGCCGAATCCATCCCTCCCGAGAATTCGAGTCCAGCCAAAGATCCACAAAGCGGGAAACGAAGTACGAGCAATTATCGCTGACACAAACTCACCGACTTACAGAATCGCGAAATGGCTAATCAAAGAAATAAGCGAAATGGGAAACTACTACAGCCGATATGCTATAAAAAATACCGGAGAACCGATGGAAAAATTGAGTAAAATCGGAGATATCGAAGAGGATGATTGTTTAGTATCATTTGATGTAAAGGCATCCCAGCATCACTATAAAGGAAGCTGTTTGGAAACTAGATTATTAGCTGATGAACGCCTGTGAAAAATCCGCGGAAAGGAAAAAAGCAAGGACATACGCGATAATACCGAAAAACAAAGTGGGTCAAATGCTGGACGGAATCAACAAAATCCATAAAAATATCCAATTCGCGATGGAAAAAGACGAAGACCGTAAGATTGCATTCCTGGATTTCCAAATAGTAAGAAACGGCAAAAAAAAACTGGAATTTGACATACACCGTAAGAGCACACACATACAACCAACCATACCACGATTTCCGAGAT
Source organism: Chloromyia formosa (assembly GCA_964017055.1). NCBI lineage: Eukaryota > Metazoa > Arthropoda > Insecta > Diptera > Stratiomyidae > Chloromyia > Chloromyia formosa. Next base: position 140,344,947 of record OZ024813.1, read on the forward strand.
AAGGAAGTTTATATTCTACAAAAAATTGAAAAATATCTTCAAAAGTTTTATGAGTATCAAAACCCAAAAGTTGCTCCAATTCTGTCTAGGAAAAAAATATCGTTGTACTCAAGTTTTGGTATAAATGAAAAATATCTAAAAATTTACATGAGTTATCTAAAAATTACATAGATTACATATAGGTAGATTACTCGTGGTTTGACTTAAGTTTGATCCTGCGGTGAGTAGTTTTCTTAATTTCGAGTATTTTTCTTAATTAGAGAATGTTATTAAATTCAGTTATTTCCGCGAGAGCCATTCCAAGGTACAAGTTATAATTAGTAGTCATAGACTAACTCAGTCTTTGACTCTTATTGAAAATTTGTTCTTTCTTTGTGTCATTACTCGTTCATGCTGTGTAAATGCATCCAATAGCCATACTCCAATAGGTGAGCTCATCTATGCGAAGCACATCCACGCAAGACCCATAAATTTTTAAGTGGCTCCTTATGTGCTGTACGCTGCCAACTATGAGCCATTCGAAGTAAAACATTTAACACTAAATTTTTACACTTCTACAAGGAAGGATAAAGGAACACGGTAAATTAAAAACAATTACTCATGCAATATTTTTTCTCTGAATTTTGCAGTGTAATTCCTTTTCTTTTAGCCAAATAGGGAGTGTGCTTCCCGGGGAAACTTAATTCCCATGCACGACGAGTCAGGGTATGTTTCCAACAAACGTATGTGGCAGCCCCCCATACAATAGAGGGTTGTGTGACCAAAATGTGCACACACATGTGTACGTGACTGAATGTAGGCGCATGAACCTACATATATATTGTAGGTACACGTTGCAACAAAAGCAGGATATGCGCTTCGATATTCTTTGCATGTCCCGGTCGCGCCGTTAAAGACCAAACTGAACAAGAAACACCAGCAAGAAGAAAGCAAGCTACCAACTTTGCCTCCATATATCATTCGAGCGAAAAAGGTTAATAGCCAGGCACCGGAATGTTAATAGTTTTCCTTCCTGTTGCTTATAGTTCCGGCGAGCTTTAAAGCGTATGTACAACTTGCTGCACATGCACTACCGCTTGGCAAAGAGCTGTTTCAGTTGGTCCTGTCGTACGTGCATTTCAGGACATTGGCAGAGAATGCCTTCCGTATGTATGCGATATGGACGAGTCGGCAATGGAATGGCAATATGCATAACTTAAGAAGAGGTTGACCTCATTGGTCAATGGACTTCCGTGTTTTGTATCTCATCTTTAAGGATACGAACATTCGGTCGGACGAAGATTAAAAGCCAGACAGCATTGTTTAAAGGAACTAGTTTTCACTAGGTATTAGGTTGGAAACATTATTTGGGAACGTTGAAAAGTTTAAGGTCGTCCATTGAAGGACTTATCACGTATTAGTATACGTATGTACTCTAACTTTGAGTTAAATTTAATTTTAAGTAGGTTGTTAGCAGTTACTTTGGTATAAAAAGATTTGACATAGTAGTTGGACACTTTTGTCTACCAATTGCAATATCGAAAGGGTCGACACGAAAAAAAAAAATCGTTATAAATGGAATTCCCCAGATTAAGCCATGAGCTCAGCAGTCTATCCGGTGCTCTACTATTAAACACACACACGAAACTACAAAAGTGTTTTATTGAAAAGCTGGAATCAGACGCAGAAGCAACTTTGCCATATTTCTATGCTAATCGAGTATGCCTCCATATTTTTTTTTATGCTATTGGAATTATTTGATAATACTTGATAATATTTGCTGCTATATCGCCATTCTGTTTATCAAGAGCTTGCATGAAGGTATTTTTCCAATATAGTGGAAATTTTCCTTTGCGGTTCCTTTGCATCCTACTACAGACCTATTTCCCTATTATCATCTGTTTTCAAAATCCTTGAGAAGATTTTGTACAACTTCATTTATGATATTTCTGGTTACCTTATTTGTCCAGAACAGCACGGGCTCTGCAATAATAAATTTGTAGTTACCAACCTGGTTGAATTCAATTGAATTAATTACGTAGCAACATCTTCTGATAATCATAACGACGTTCACGCCGTTTGTACAGATTTTGCTCAGGCTTTCGATACTGTTAATCACTAAATCTTGCTGAACAAATTAATCGCTCTTGGCTTTCCTTCATTCCTTCTTATACGGCTTTACTCTTACCTCCATCGTCGGTTATCTGGAGTCGTCTTTCAAAATTTAGTGTCATCCTCTTTCTGTTCGTCATTAGGGGTGCCGCAGGGCTCTATTCTGGGTTCCTTATTGTTCTCATTCTTCGTGAATGATCTCCCTTCGCTTCTAAATTTTCCCTCCTTATTATATGCTGACGACAGTAAACTTTTCTCAGCTGTTTCATGTCTTACTGACTGTATCGCGCTAGAATCGGACGATATACACCTTAATGTTTTGCAATGGTTTACACCTTAAAATCTTCCTCTATTTCATTCTCATACAACTTGATTCCTCTCCTAACTGTTTCTACGTTCAAAAAACTGGGCATTGTGTTTAACCCAAAACTTCTGTCGTTTTCGATTGGCACCGAAATTGCTCTTTTTTCTAGCAACAATCTAACTTTCAAATCAGAGTTGCTCTGACTTTTAGGGCTCGCGCAGACGGCAGACTTTTAAGTTCGCAGTCGTTAACCCACCCTATAGGTTCTAATACACGAGATGCGTAAACTCGTTGGGTGCGTCAAATCTACGATACCCGTCCCGTGCAAATAGCAAACGGGTTTACTACAACGCGTAGCTTGTTAGCTGACGACGGGTCCCAACGGGTACTCATTTGCCGTTGAGTCGGTGAATTCAACAACAGCCACATGAAAAAATATGATTTCAGTACTCGCACATATGCTGTCGAATTGTAAAATTGTAAACACTAGGCGTGTTTAGACGACCCGAGTGAAAATTACGTGATCGCGTATATGCGTCCCGTGTATCAGAACCTTAAAACTCCCGTCACTGAGCAAGTCTGTCATCATGCGTCGAATAACCAACTTGGGTAGAAAGTTTTGACATTTTGATGTCTGACAGGCGGAAGGTGTTTGACATGGCCGTGAACATGTCAAACACCTTCCGCTCCTGCTACCATTACAAAGAAGGTTGTTGCTCAGTGACGGGAATTTTAAGGTTCTGATACACGGGACGGCAGTGAAGTTCAATCTAGTAAATATGGGTATCATATATTATTAATCGGGATGATTGGGCGAATGCTCTGGGTTTGTGATGGTGATGTTAAATAAAAATCGCCCATTTTTGTGTTAAATATGTATATTGTTGGACTATTGTGGCGTATGCCATGATTTAGGGAGAGACGGTTAAAAGTAAAATCTTTAAACACAAAATTCGGCATGTGGGCGGCCTTAAAAATATTTTCTAAAAGTTCAACTTTTGACGCGAGGTTGCCTTAGCACGCAATTCATTTTTTTTGTCTTGATTAATATACATAACTTTCCGTTTTCGGACCACAGCCAATGCCAGTGTTTCGCCATCTGCTACTCCACGCCATAATAGGAAGAACGTAGCGCTCAGGCCGTCCTTTTTTCTCTCTTTGCGCCTCGCGACCGCCCGGAAGTTCCGGAGACTTTCACGCTACGCTCCACCACCACCATCAAGTTTCCTCCTTTAGCCCAACAGGGGTCCGCGTTTCATTAGATTCAAGGAAAGAGCTAATGAAGTGTTGGATTCGGAATCCTGTAGGTGGACTTTCACATCAGTCACCAGCTTTTTACCTAGTCACCGTATCACCTGTTCACCTTCCCCGATGGGTCGCATAATACCCCGGGGATTTAGGACGTATCTGACACTCGATGCAAGCCACCTTGCCAAAGCCATAGAAGACAGAAGTTGGCGTGATAGGAAGTGCTTTTTTTTACTACAGAACGCTGTTATTCCCGTAATGTGATGGGACATGCAACCCGCCCTTAGAAATTTGCGGCGTTTCCAACGGCCACCGCGTGGATGTGCTAAGTAGACTTGTCTGCGAGCTTGACAACTAATCTGCCTCCCTCACAGACCAGACTGTCTGGACTTTGTGGTAGTCGAAGCAATTTTATTGGCTATTGAAAAACTATATTTTCTTTTGATTTTAGAAAGATTGAAATTAATTTCAACAATTCTATTAAACTTATCGATTTAATAAAAAAGACGACTCCAATCAAAACATTCAAAATCCAATTTGATTCCCTCTCCAACAATCCCCCATTTTCGAATATTAGCTTTAAATTATGTCCCATCTAAGAACTTTAAGACTTAAAATAATTGCCATAAAATCTTCGATTTATCGTAACACGTTTAATAGGAAAAAATCAACTTATGAATCTCTCCCTCTTTAGACTTTCCATCTCGCAGCATAGAAATTGTTTGCTCTTCTCGGGTATTTACTCGATAACCGTAGCGACATTCGATGGAAAGTTCAGTCGGAGTAAAACGGTTTCCACCCTTCGACTCAATAGACTCGGTCATAGATCACTTTCGAACTTTCTGCCCAGCTAATTTAGTCAAACTTTATCACTCTACAGCTCTCCAGAGGATTTCGGTAGTGCCTTGTACTTTTGCTGGTTTTCCTCGGAAAATTTTCAATTTAACTCCCATCGAATCATTTACTTTTGAGTCCCGCCTGCCATCCTTCGACCCTTGACTATGTTCAATATGCAATGTTTCGTGAGCGATGAAGTGGAAAGACAATAGAAATTTGTATCGACCGTGGGGGTCAGGGGTGTGACGTAAATATAATTTAAAATTTTTTATTTGCGATTATTTGTGGTAATTCGTCATTTGCCCTAACGCGTTATGATGCATATTTAAAATGCAATAACGTGATATATTATTTTCAAGTCAAGTTAACACTTTATAAACTAATTTAACGTTTTTGCAAATCAAATTAACGATTTTTCAAAACAACTTAATCGAAAAATTAGTAGATACATACACCAATATAATTTATCATTTCTACTATTATTAGTGAATATTACGTTATTAAAGGCGTTGATAAGAGGAAAAAAAAGACATTACCAAAGTTAATTCAGGACAAATTCTTTTGCGTTCAACTCCGATATGACAATTGGGGGTATATGCCTATCATAATAGGGTAGTAGCGCATCTTCAGACTCTCCCCACCTTTGGATTTTGAATGCACCGGGCAACATCTCAACAAGGATACTTTCATGTTCCGTTTAACGTCAATATATCTCTATCAATGATTTACAATTACAGGATACCCCGATATAATTCGTTGCCTTTTAAGTCATTTCGCACCTGAGTCGACAAATAATTCCCACCCCTCCCCGATTAACAACTATTTTGCTTCACACTTACGTCGATCCTTGAAAATCGAAAATTTATAATCGGTCGCGATTCTGAGAGCCCTCTGATCTGGATCGAAAATCTGACCTTTTCGATTTCGGTAAAATGTGTACCCAGAACTGTCAATTTTTGGATCAGAATACTTTTTAGATCCGGAGGGGAATAATTCCAGATCCGAAAATTGCCAGTTCCCGGTACATATTTGGCCGGAGGGGAAAGCATAATGAAGGACAAATCGAAAAAGTCAGACTCTCGATCCTGATGTTGTTGTTGAAACGCTTGCTGGTGTTAAAGAGGTTTGGCAGCCCTTGGCGGTCGCTGGTGAACGGATCGCTCCAGTGTGGAGAACCAGCAGCAGTGGTATCCTGATCAGAGGGCTTGCTTTCAGAACGACGACCAATGCATTTAAGATTGCGCTATATGTTTTGGAATGGGGTACAATTGGGCATAAAGCATGTTGACAAAAATCGTTATTACATACATATGTTACACCATTCGTGGCTCTTACAGGCCTTCAAATAGGAAGAAACAGTTTTTTTTACGTTGAAAAGTCGAATATTTTCAGAAATTGGGAAATTATAAAAAATTGTAATTTTTGTGCTTTGGCTTTACATTTATAGGGTCATAATTAGTCGAAATTAAGGAATTATAGCGAGAGAATATTAGCACAATTTGAACGCAATAGAACTGTCATGCGGTCTTATTACATCATTCTACGTGCCGTAAGATGAGTTACAGAATGTGTGGTTGGCGATTTTCTTAAAACATAAAGTGTCTGCAGCAGATAAAGGTTTAAAAAATTGGAAAATTATTTTTTTTTATATATCTTTGCCGAGAACTGCATGATGAACATCGGGGTAAAGAGCTTGTTCGGTCAAACTGAGACACTTTGTTTGCTAACAATTATGGGCCCCGACCAGATAAGCTTTTTACCATACAAATAGACGAAACTGGCCTTTTCTGGACGGGAATGCTATCCAGAACATTCTTATCTGCGGAGATGATTACTGGCTCCTAGATTTGGATCGTCTTTAAATTTAAATTCTTAGAAGGAGGATCTCCAGCTCCATTAATTTCCATACGAAGATTACCGATAATTTGATGTTTAAACAGAAAGACGTCGATGACTTGCGCAATAGAGTGGCTCAAAAATTATTTTTGTTTAGCGGTGAAAGACTATTGTCTTTAAAATAACTTGTCGCAAAAGCTACTACCCATTGTGGACAATGAACCTTTGCATCAAGTCAACTTAAGCTCCACATAGACGGAGCGATCCATCGCCTGATCGATCGTCCGCCCGATGGGTCGCCACAAAACGCCAGTCGTAAGCTGATCCATCGGTCGATATAGATATTGGGCGACGGATCGGCCGATCGATCGCTGTGTGTAGGGTGGGTCTTAGAGCAGAACATCAAATTCATATTTTTGCCGAGCAACAATTCCTTACTGCAACCTATGGATCAGGAAGTATTTGCTTTCTTTCGAGGCTTATTACTTAAGGTTCACTATACGCTATTCAATAGCGTACGGAACCATTTTTCGGTCGCGTAGAAACATCTTTTTTTTCAAAGGAAAGTGTGTAAAAAATACGGCCAAAAAATGGTTCGGCCCGGTAGTGAATGTGGACCTTTACATAGGACGTTTAGACAACTTACGAGTATAACTGAAATTGATTTGGGAGATAACGTTAATGACAATTCGAAGATTCTACCGATATCAATGCACTGTTAGCAGTCGATAAAATTCATGAGCCTCTGAAAAGGAAGAAAAACATTCAATATAAATGGAGGCCGGAAAAATTTATTTGCTGGAGAAATTTATTTGCCTATTTAATAGGCAAATAAATTCGACGGAGTCGCCCGACACCTTTAAAATACATATATGATTGGGTTTGGTTCATCAAATTTTATTTACCACGATGGAGGAATTTCCGCAGAAAAATTAATCCAACTTCTCAAAAATTTTGACAAAATTGGAACTGAAACGGAAGTCGGGTATACTGAAAAAAAGGATGTCCGATGCAGCAGAATATAGATCCATACTTTCCAGGATCATACCCCAAGCAAAAACTTCGTTACTTGATACCATTTGTATTTCGAGCTAAATTTTATGTACGAGTCTAATATTTCCGTTTTCTGGGATTGACACTGCACATGTGCATTTGTGAAGTATTCTATTGTACATTACAATATTTACGTGGCATTATTCTTACTCCCCACACTACAGGAAAAATGTCTACCTCCACCAAATTGTCTCAGCGCCATGACTGGCTGCATGACTTATTGTTAGTTGATAATGGTCAACGATCATTGCCGTTCCAGGGGGCCCCCAACGAGGAGGCCTATGGAAGAGGATTTTTGTTTGTTTTGTTTGAGTTTTATTAACAATTTTAAAAGAAACAAGCAGATGCCATATGTACTAAATTAAAATTCCATCTCGTATTCATTTCCTGAGCATCGAAGCTTAAACCCTACTCTATTAACAACAGATTTAGAATTCAAATTACACCCTTGTTTAATTTTTCGCTTCTAAGCCTCTAAGCAAGTCCTTCAGATTCTATTTAGAAAGGTAGTGTGAACAAAAATTAAAATTCATTTACCTGAAATACAAATGTGTAGTGGCTTACTTCCTCTATCCTATTTTTGTTTTCCGCTCTGCTAGCCGAAGAGCTCGTCTGCCTCCTTCGTGAATGTCTGCCTACCAGTATAGCGACCTGTTCTTGCGTTAAATTCGAAAGTGTTCCAACTACTCGCCGTATTATGCAATGCGAGAACATTATTTTTGTGGTGGCCTCTTATTCTCATAACGTGAATAAAACCAAAATGAATAAACGGATACAGAGAGAGATCCTTTGCATCGTAACAACAAAAAATCGTTGTGAAAATACAGGAAAATGTTCGGAACTGGAGCATATAATCGTGCAGATAAAGCAGATAAAAAAAAATGTGAAAAGTAAAAAGGAAAAAGAATAAAGAAGATGAGAAAATCTCATGAAAACGAAACGAAATGACAAGGACAACGAGCAGCAGAATGTTCAGTGAGAAGCCCCATATAGGGTGAGAACAAAGTGATGTATGTTGTGGATCTCTTCACTCGTATTTAAATTCCACGCTACTCTGCCTCTAACCTATTCACCAACCAACATGGAGATTTTCCTTTTTTACATACTGATTTTTGTAAATTCGAGGATTTGGCAGGCTAGCGGTCGACACAAACCGCAAGTCGGTAATAGCTCAGAGTTACCAGGTTTTTCGAAAAGGGAAAAATTAATTTTGATGGGCAACGGAATTCAAACGTTTTCCTGGTTTCAAATATTTGCAAATTACGAATGAGGCGACAAAACTGTTATTATAACCCTAAAGTTTACCACACATGAAGGCACACAACCACGATCGAATTTCCACCAAACCATCAATTTCATAGAACGGTGGAATTGAGGGGAATTTTTTTTCCCGCACGTTCTATGAAATTAATGGTTCGATGGAAGTTCGGTCGTGTTTGTGCTCGTTCATGTGACCTGCTAGCGTCGTGCAAGAGTTCTTTTTTATTATTCCCCATTTTTGTCTCCTATGTTTGTGTTTTCTTCCCCAATTATTAATACGTAAAGGACAGGAAAAGGAATTGGTTGCAAAATGGTTATTCTCATCCTTGTAACAAGTCGCGAAAGGTTGTGGCTTATTGTTACGCCCCACACCACAGGAGGAAGACAATACAAGCAAATATGGCCACGACGTGGACGGGACTCGAACCCTTGACTAATCGGTTTGCTCAGACGGCAGACTGACACCTCAACGCACTGAGCTACCGGCCGTGTCGCCGTCGTCCTCGTCGAAATAGCAACATATATGGAAATCATCAAGGTCACCTCCCTCCTCCGATTTAAGCATGTTTGACCGTCTGACTGCCAGTCCGTCTGTCTGTTCGTTCGCACGATTAATTTCGATAGAATGAAGCTGGTGACTTGAAATTTTGTTCAAATGTTTATGAGATCTAGTTGTTTGGTATTAATTATGTGGGCATTACCCGATCAATGGAATGCCCACCTCCCCTACTATGTAAAGTGACTAAATGTGTGAACTCCCGTTTGAAAAAAAAAATGGGGAAAGCTATACATTGGGTAAATAACTGTATTGGGCGGTGTTATACTCGCATGTAAAAATGAAATCGACTCGTTGGAAACCGAAGGTACTTTTCTTACAAAGAGCCCCATATTACCTTACTTCTTATGTTTTTTGTCTCTAACTCTTGAAAAAATTAACGTAGAGGGCTAATTTTTGGCATATGTACACCTTGATGAGAACTTGATTTAAGAGGTTTCGGTAAAATGGACATAATCCGACCGAAGGAATTCCTACCTTCCCTGAAAATGGTACTTCAAGTATGCCATAACTTTCGATAGAATAAAGCTAGCGACTTGGTCAATTGTTTATGGTGTGGGTTAGTTAGTTGATTTTGAGAATGGGCAAAATCCGACCAAATGAGCGCCTGCCTTCCCTATAAACATTAGTTCAAATATTTATAACATCACTGAGAGGGATTTAAGGAGACGGAATCACCATATAATGTACAGTACACTAAATTCTTTGAAGTAATTGCACCACATACGATTCGGTAAAAAGTAAACAGAGAGATACACGCCCTCTGCTCCGGGACAACCGGCTGGTCCATATAGTCAGCATACCACCTGTCAAAATCACATTTCTCTTATTTTCCCCCCTTTTTCTCAATTTAATTTGCTTCTGTCTCTCTACTCCCGAACACACGCCTTTGTCCATATAATCCTCAAACCAGCTGTCAAACTTACACCCACTTGGTCATGATATGGAGGCATCGCTTGCTTTTGCTGCTTAATTTGTCATGTTTTCTGCCTAGCACCTCCTTTGATAGGCTCTGGACGAATGCTTCCTCGTCAAAGGTCTTGGTGAACCATTTACGGTTCATTGGAAATTTCGATGACATTCCCTGTTGGAACGCATGGCTCCCACAGGACCATATGGACGTTTTCTAATATTGATCGGTCATTCAAATGGAACCGTTAAGATTATACTGGTCGCACAACGGACGCAAATGTGGTCTATGTGTGCTGTGAATAATTCATGGCAGCCCTTTAATCTAACCTAAACTGGTCGCATATTATTGCGATCTTGATTCCTTCTTCACTCATGGTCTTCAATAGTGGAACCTAAGCCGCTTGGTTAAGATTTAGATACAGAACTTCTTCATTAGCGGAAGAAGAAGGTTTCGAAGAGCCTTCTGGTATGCAGGGCATTTAGCGTTTCCCGTTTCGAATGCGGTTTGGCTCAATTTCGCAGAATTCTGCCTTGTAATCTTAACTCCCACATTTGAGGCACCTGGTCGACCTATCCTGTTAACTGCAGCCATCCCTTACAAAGTGGCCAAAATCAAAACATTTGAAGCATTTTTTCAGGATTTTCTGCTTCCTTAGCCGGCAGTTTGTCAATACGACTTTCATTTTGCCATTTTCAAGCACTTCGTTAGGCGAGCTAATAGTTGCGATGCCAACGAAACGTCATTTAACAGTTGACGCGCCATGCCCCACAAGGGGTTAGGGCAATTGAGTCTCTCCATTTCCTCCAAAATACCAATCAAACTCGCCATACCACATCAATAACATACCCAAAGCATATCTTACTACTCCACCCTACAGATAAATCAAATGTCTCTTTCTCGTACATGCTAGCGAATCTCGCTAAGAATCATGTCGGTTTTTGTGTCGCCTATTCTAGAAATCGAAGCCCATTAAACATTTTCATGTTAAAGTATAAATTTCGAAAGAAAGCTCTGTTAATGTACTGCTAATGAGCAAAATTCCAACATTATCAGAGCGTCCTAGAAATGAAATGCGTGCTAAGAGTACAGCGCGACAAAAGTGTAACTTTTAGAAAATGTTTAAGGGCTTCTCGCATACTGGATCGTGTTCGAAGATGTTGCTTTTCACCCCTTCCCCCTCACTCATGGAAATGGTGAAAGGTACGCCATCAAGAGTCGTTTAACTCATCTCAGCGACTACGAAAACTCTATTTAACACTAACATTGGCGAGTGTTATTTAGCATCACCCAAACTACCCCAGAGAATTTGCATTATCACTCCGACTCACATGATACCCATACTGCCCAGATTTTACTCCATCGTCAAAACTGTGCTTATGTCAACACGAAGGGTTAAAAACACCGTCGACAACTCTCCAGTGCATTGGTCTCATCAATTCAAATCGGCCCAATCGCCCCGATCCAGAGGACATACGTATTTCTTAGATTTTATTTTATATCCAAGAACGTGCTTATCGCACCACCATAGGGTTAAAAACGCCTTTAACAATACTACTGGGCATTGGCCTCTTCACACAAATTCAAACGACACCCGTCTTTCCAAGGTTGTACTTCATGTCAAAGAATATGCTTATGTAAACACCATAGGGTTAAAGGCGGCTTCAACAACACCCCAGTTTCTTTTGTTTCCTCTGTATCCTCACCGCAACTGGAACGTTCCATTTCCCACATGCCGCACCCTATTTTCAATTTAACTTTACTCCTGATCAAACGACTCATCATGCCTTTCACAGTGCTCAGTGTGCGTTCTCCTCATCACCCCGATTCGGGAGTTGATGGTGGTGGAGGATGATGAGGAGAATGCACACGTTGCCTAGATTTCCTTTCACGCCCAAGTATTACCTTACGTCGTGACCAAAGGACTCGAAATATTTTGAACCGTACTCTTGTGCATTGGTCCCATCACTTCACTCCGAAAATACCCATTTCTACTAGGATTATCTTCAAGATCGCGACGATCGTTGCGTTACGTTATGCAAAATTTATTCAGACCCCAGCAAATACATATGCATTTCAGGTTATTTAGAAAACAGTTCTTCCGTAGAGTTTTTGTTGGAAAACCTCGGCTTCATGTTCATCACAAAAATAGAACTTCAAAACTTTTCATTTATCTCAGGATCTATGGTTAAGGGTTAAAATATCTATAAAAAAAATAGAATGTTTTTTTGTTTGTATAAAGTTGCATTAGAAGTCGCGTGAAGCATAATTTAAGCGGGATATTGGGCCACCTTGAGTGAGGGGACATTTCGACATTGGCATCAGGTCACAGGTAGTCCGGATGGCGCAACGGTTAGCACGTTCGCCTTCTACGCACTGGTCCCCGGTTCGATTCCTACTGAATGCGGTAGTTTTCGATTAAAAAAGGGGATTTACGTATCGAACCACGTAGCTGTGGTACTGTGAGTACCCATTTATGGGTAAATAGCTCGGTTGAGCGTGTAGCTGATCACATACCTCTGCACAAGACCGTCACGATCTAGAAAATGAGATGGTGCTAACTTATCTCGAGGCCATGGTTTAAATTGGACTGTTGCGTCAGTTATTTTTTTTTTATTTTATCAGGTCACAATAGACATAGACTAGCACCCCAAGCAAAATATGCTCTACTGCTCTGGCCACTCAATTCTGTTTCTTTTTTTTAACTGAGTGCTCTCAAGCTCAAATTCTATTTTTTTTCCAACACGTAGTACTGGCAACCCATAGTGCATACTTTGTAAAATTGTGACCAAGTTTCACACCCACTCTAAGCTCATGTTCTCAGTGAATGTACACATCTATAGAGTTGAACACTTTATTACATTTGCATAATTAAATTTTGCAATTTGTTCGTTAGAGTCATAACATAACTGAAAGAAAAGAAAAAAAAATCGGGAATTCAGGGTAGTTGTGAACTATTGCAAATGCACGGAGATATCTAGAATCTAGTCGGGTAGCATCTGGCTGGATGATGGTGCGATGTGTCTTACCTTGACCGAGACATCATTAGACTGCGAAATTATTTAGTTAAAGTACAAGATAAAAAAGATTCATGCACAACCGACACATACAAACATTCTTTTGAATGTGAAAGGGAATGAAATTCTATAGTATGGAATTATGAATGAAATGGGGTCAAAGGCTTCCCTTTTGAATGACAGAGAGACTAAGTGTCCTTATGCGATGTATCAGATGCATAATTCACATATGGTTACAATGCCTACATTAACTTTTATCTATATTTGCATCATGACACTGTTTTAATTTTGAGTAGCACAGTAATGATTAAGTGAATGCATAAATTATAACCCAGCAAACAATTTCGTATTATTTAGAAGATAAATTGTCCAGATGGTACGATGGCGATTCTTCCATGCAATAAATTTATAGATTATATGTATTTGTCGCCTTTTCAATAATTAGGGGATATCCCTCAGGCGAAAGAATTGCGATACGATGGTAATTCTTCCTTACGATAAATTCATAGATTATTTGTCGCTTTTTCAATAACTAGGGGACATCCCTCAGGCGAAAGAATCGCAATAGGATTTCAATTCGCCAATCTATCGCCAAAATGATATTTCGCCAATTCACAATAAAAACAAAACGACGACTGTGTCATTCTCATTGTTTGTAGTCTAGATAGCGCAACGGTTAGCACTATGGACTTGCAAACATTGAAACCTGATTCGAATCCTACAAATATCAATTGTAAAAAAGGATGAGATATGAATTATTGTGAGCGTCAAAGAATATGTAAAGATAAAAAGCATGAAGATAAATCTAATTAAAAAAGCGATAATAATTTTTGTTTTAGTTGAATTTCATCGCCTGAATTTCTACTATGCGTCATTTTGTCAATTCGTAAATTTATCCCCACCGCGGTTCGCTCTCTTGTTGCCAAATCGTTTCGTTAAAGTTTCTCCAGGAAGCTTCGCTTCCGGTAACTATTTTCTCTTTTAGAATGTGTGTCACCTTTAGCTCTTTGTATACAAATACTAATAACAACAGTCTCAGCTTTCTTATTTCGAGGTTTTTTATAGAGGCCCTTTAATTGTTTTGCTATGTATACATACAATGTATAATAAACAAGCTGCGTCAGCTCGCTTCGCTCGCCTCCACATCTAGTGCTCGCGTCGTTTGTATGGAGCATTTTTTATACCCTAGACTTTTAGTATAGGGTATATTGTTTTTGTCACGACGGAAATATGTAACACCTTAAAGGAGGCTCCGGAGGTATAGCAATGTATATATATAAATGATCAGGGTCACCTCCTGATTCGATTAAGCCATGTCTGTCTGTCTGTCTGTCTGTCTGTTTGTCTGTCTGTCTGTCCGTTCGCACGATAACTTTCGATAGAATGAAGCTAGAGCCTTGAAATTTTGGTAAAATGTTGGTAGTGTAATCTAGTTGGATGGTATTGAAAATGGCCATGATCAAGCCGAGAGAACGCCTACCTCCCCTACATATGTAAAATACTTAAATGTATCTGTAACTCCCGACTAAATAAATATGAAAAGCTCTCGCTTTGGTAGATTACTCGTGAGGGTAATCTTATACTCTCCTGGGAAAATAAAATCGATCAGTTGAAAACTAACGGTAATTTTCTTACAAAGAGCCCCGTACTACCCTACTTTTCGGGTTTTTTGTCTATAGCTCTTGAACCAATTGACGTAGACGCCTGATTTTTGGCATGTAACTCTGGGGTGAGAAGATGCTTGAGGTCTAGTAAGTTGGGCATGATCGGATCAAAGGAACGCCTACCTCCCCTACAAATTTGAAAAAATTCAATATTCCTTTAATTACGATAACTTTCGATAGAATGACACTAGCGAGTTGAAAATTTGACAAAATGTTGCTAGTAGGATCTTCTTGGTTGGTATTGAAAATGGGTAAGATCCGACTCAAGCAACCCCTACCTCCCCTACAAATGAAACTTCAAATAAGCGATAACTTTTGATAGAATGATGCTACCGAGTTAAAAATTTGGTGGAATGTTGCTAGTAAGACCTACGTAGTTGGTGTTGAATATGGGCAAGATCCAACCCAAGGAACCCCCACCTCCCCTACATATGAAACTTCAAATAAGCGATAACTTTTGATGGAATGAAGCCAGTGACTTGAAATTTTGGTCAAATGTTCGAAGTGAGATTGAGTTACTTGGCATTAAAGCTGGGTAACATCCGACCAACGAAACCCCTACTTCCCCTGCAAACGAAACTTTAAATAAGCGATAACTTTCGATAGAGTGAAGTTAGAGACTTGAAATTTTGTTTAAATGGTTGTAGGGTGATCTAATTGGTTGGTGGCAATGATGAGCAAGATCCGACCTAAGGAACCCTTACCTCCTCTACAAGTGAAACTTCAAATAAGCAATACCTTCCGATAGAATGAAGCTAGCGAATTGAAAAATTCGACAAATATTGTAGAATGGGTTAGTTAGTTAATTGATTTTGAGAATGGTCAAGATCCTAATGAATGAGTGCCAACCTCTCCTATGAACTGGCCATATAGGAGACCCATTCTTAATGCATATGGTCGTTGCCAATTGGTACTTTTGGTATCTCCACTAGGTCTGTAGAAGTCTAGGGTATATACGTTTCGGACTCCGGGCCGAAGCGAAGCTTCGGCCTGATTTATTGTTATCTTTGAACACCGGAAACTTTGTCCTTGCGGTCCATTTGTACTCCTTGATCACATGAAACTTATGGACTTGGTCAGTAGCGCATGCAATTTTTTTTTGTGCTATCCTTGACCACATGAAACTTGCTCCTTACGATCCTAACCACATAAACCTTAGTCATGGCGATTCATTTGTACGCTTGTGCATGCAGCACATAATTATCAAAGTGCATCACCACCCATCTGTTTACCAGCACATCTTGTGTAATCACATGAAACATTTTCCAGACGATGCCTCGCACACCCAAATGAATGGGACGGAAGATTGCAATATTGCGCGAGTGCGAGAGGAGCAATTTGGCGTTTTATATGAAGAGCCCATTTAGAGCAAGCAAATATTGGCGGCGAGTGAAATGTATAGAAATTGTATGTCATATGGAGATTTCATATGAAAAATTTTATATTTTAAGAAGATGAAGATGAAAATATGGTGGACCTGGTGGACAACAGGCAACAGGTCGTCCCTTTTTTAAAGCAGGTTGTCCCTTTTAGGAAATTTGAGGTGGATAAGGATGCACATTCATCGTGAAGAAGCGGAAGGAAACTGAAAGAAAAATGTGAGACAAATCGAAGGAATCACTTCAGGCAAGAGGTTGTCCTTTTTATGAGAGACCAGTGGAAACAACAAAAAACAAATTGCATTGAAGAAATGTATAAAGTACATATGCAACTATTGGATTTATTTGCACGAAGGATACCAGGTCGTCCTTTTTCGCAGCAGGTCATCTTTTTTTGGGAATTTGGGCTCGGTAAGAATGCATTTTGAGCGGAAAGGAGCACAACTGAAAAAATTTGAAGCAAATCGGTTGTAGGATAATTGAAGTGGAAGGAAAAACATTTTTTCGTACAAAGTCGTCCTTTTTTGATCAGGTTATCCTTTTTTTGGAGTTTGAGCTTGGTATGGATCCAAGTTGAGCGTAAAGAGGCAGAACAAAAAAAGTTTTAGGCAAATCGGACACACGTCAATTTTCATTTCAGGCAAGAGGTCGTCCTTTTTAGGAGAGATCACGGGGGAAAAAAATTAATTGCATTGGGAACATGTGTAAAGTACATGCAACGCACTGGATATATTTCCTCGAAGGACAACATAATGTCCTTTATTGTCAGCAGGTCGTCCTTTTTTGAACTTTGGGCTCGGTAACATGTACATAAGTTGAGCGTGAAGGATCAAAAGGGAAACAATTTGAAGCAAATCGTATGTAGGGTTAGGGAGATAGAATGGAAAACATGTCTCCATACAAAATGTATGGGAAAATGGAATTTCCCGAATTTCCCAATTTTCCGGAAAATTTCCAATTTTGAATGACGTAAGGTTTCAAGTGGAGCGTAGAGAAACCAAATGCAGAAAATTTGAAGCAAATCGGATAAAGCAGAACGACGCCAACCCTATACATACGTAGCCGACTTTCTTTTATATATAAGATGTATAAACATTGGTTATTAAACTGGACCTAAAAATGTTTGCCCCTCCTCCAAAATCCGTTCTGGGGCCACTGGCTCCATTACTCCCAATATATTGTATTTCTTTCTATCCGAATGAAAGTGACGCTCATATGCACCGACTCTTGGGTCGGAATACAACCTGGCCTTATCGACCTGCTCTCCCATGGATGAGGCAGCTCCTTAGGAGTAGAATCCATGGTGTGGACGAAACCAAGTGACAGAGTAAAAATTGGCTTTCATTTTTGTGCAATAGTGGCTAGCGATGCTGAGTCATTGTGACTTGGGCTAGCAATGACCCAGTTCTCTCCATTATTAACAACAAGAATACAAGGATACCGCATTTTTTTTACCAGACCTCGTATTTGACTAAAAAAAATAAAAATAAATTTATTTTATAATATTTCATTTTTTCTTTTGATTTTTTTTTTAATTAATATCCTTTTAATTATAAACTTGCAATTCATCTACATTCTTTGGGCCTTAATTTGATTCTTATTATACTCAATTGCCCTAACCCCTTGTGGGGCATAGCGCGCCAGCTGTTTCCCAGTTGTGGCCCAGTTGACGTTTCGTTGGCATAAATTGGTTTCGGAGAATGCAGTTGCCAGCATACACCTCCTGCACATCCATGGCCACGAACGTCGTCGTGGACGGAATTCGAGCCCGAAACGCCGGCAGTCGAACATGAGACTGATGCCTCAACACACTGCGCTACCGGTCTTATTATGCTCTTCACAATCAATCGACCTTCAAGGATTCCAATTCTTTAGAGTTCGAATTAAAAGAATATAATAATAAATATCTCCTCGCATATACTCGTATATATGAATCCTGATGCAGATAAGTATTACATTATAATTTTGAAAACTCATTTATGTTTTCATAAGTGTACTGCAATGGAGAATCTGCTTAGTTCCAGTAATTTTTTCCCAGTAAAAACTCCAACTGGTTGGACATGCATACTCGTACATATATATTTGTTACTGCCCTAAGGCACGATGCTGAAATTTCACGTTAAAAGAAACTCATGATTATCGCTTTACTCCTTTGTAAGCCTCGTCTGTAATCTGAAGCAATGTTCCATTTTGTTATTGCTTTAGATACAATTTGTAAACAGCAAAAATATCGTTCTGGTGCGGGCAAATTGGAGAAGAGTGTTCGTACCACCACCGTATAACCTTGGCAGTAAAATGTGTTCAAGAGCTCATTGTTCTGCCACGAGGAATAATGTTGGCTCAATGGTCAGCATATGTACGCAAGCCAGGAGGACCAACTCACCAGGAAGGACATGAATGATGGTATGGAAGGAAGCTTACCACCGCTCGGTTTGCCGTATGCAAACCGTACTGTACTGTAGGTACATATCCATTCGGACAGCTTATATTGCCCGAAGTCCAATTCTGGCGTCTATGCAAATAGCGACGGACGAAGTCCTGACTGGTGAGGTTTATTATGCACGGCAGATCCGAAAAGGATGAAGGAAATCAAGTTTCCGGTATTTCTGAATATGCTTACATGTGCTGCGTTCTACGGGATGCTAATGCCATTTATCTCTTTGCTTTTTGCTACTGCTGGACAGAGTCGGCTTATTTTTTTCGCTCCCCATTCTCCTCCACTGGAAAATTTACACCGGATGTAAAGGTATTAAATTAGGAATGAAATTTTCCCAACGTATAAAGTGATAATGAGTTCTTTTTCCAGATTTTGTGTGAAAAATGCTGATATATTGTAGTTGTCTATGATGTAGTCCAATAAATGTGTTTAAAAGGTAATTTCAATTAGACTCGAAAATAGGGAATTTAATATTCTTTACTTATCTTTATCAGATTTCCACGGCGACTTAATCGTTGTCTGAATAATAACAATTGTACCTGAAACTGGACTTTAGTTGTCAGGGTTCTGTTAGCCATTTGTAAAAAAATTGATGTTGTTTTTAGGCTGGGTTCTTAGCCTATTTTCCTAGTTGTTGCCTGTTCTTAACTGCCTATCGCGCTCTATTGTATGGTCGCGACCATCAAAAGGTTGAATGAGAGGGGTTCAATTCGTCGAGAGGAAAAAAATACATAAAAAGAAGTTGTGATGAGCCATGTTCTGGTCGTGTTGATTCCACAAAGCAGCACCTGATGGTAGTACGAAACCAGAGGCCGGAGGTCCCGCTACACCCGGACCCCAATGCGAGCGCGAGCGCATCTGAGCCGTCCGCCAACCATTCCATCCTTATCGCCCCATTTTTGTTTATTCCCCTTGTTTTCTTGGTCTGTTTGTGTTGTTTATTTCAGGCCTGTGAATTCCTTATAATAAGTACGGATAGGGGCAACGAGCGGTGACAACCCCGCCCTCGTCTCCCGAACTGAGCTACAGCAGCACAGATCCGTGCTCATTTCTGCTACAGATGACACTTAGGCTCTGTCTCCGCAGGCAGAACCCATCCATTACAAAGTCGTTGGCATGGTAGCTAACTGACTAACAATATGTTCCCTGAGTTACTAATAAATAAAGTTCCCTCTTTTTGTTCCGAAGTCCAAACATGGGGTATGAAGAGTAAAGCACTTCATTACCGATACTTTTAACGAAATTATAGTAATTATGAGTTGAGTGAACAGTATTACATTCGTCCCGTTTTTACTCTCTAAATCTTAATGAAATCAGTGTTCTGGTTTACAGCTATATTGATTGAAGACCGGCGAGAAAAGCAACTGGTCGGATATACGTGCGGCTTGAATTGAACCTGCGACCTCTTGCTTGAAGTCGAGCTATCGCGGCCGTTGAAAAATAATTTTTAAAAACTCCCTGAGCGATGAGTCGTTCAATACTTTGGCACAGGCTCGAGATCATCATTTGTAGTTCAATAAGAGCATCGAAACCAGCATGCCTTCGGACTAATTGATAAAAAAAACTATCCATCAAACTATCCATCAACTTACGGCTGTGACTGGTCTAATGCGTCAAGAATTTATACAGATGAACTGCTCATATGTAACGACAACTGGCCAGTTCACCTGTGGCAAACTTTCCCGCTGGGTAGAGATAAAATCGTAGCTGGCAAATTTGCATACTCCCCACCGACCCGAACTCAATCTATTGGGGAATCAAGCAAACAACACACTGGAAAAATCTTCTTAATTTTTTTTTAACCGCAATTTTAACATCTTGTGCTTGTGCGAAATTATTAACCGTAAATATCTTTATTATGGTCAATGTTTGCTCACACAAACAAAATATTAAAATTTTTAGTTAATAAATTTTTACAAGGTATTACTAATCTGACGTTTACTTAAGGCATAACTACATTACATTATCTCATAGGTATGATCATCGCCATTCTTTTTGTATGGAATTATATGCAGGGTTCTAGCTGGCGTACTTCTCAAGTTATTGTGTTTTCAGCAATGTAAAATCGGCGTAGTATTCGTCTTTGCAACGCATAAAAATCCTGTTTTCAGGCATTCAAAATAATATAACTTCCAGAAATTAAAAATAGAATAAAATTATGTTAACACAATTTGATTACTATAAAATTATTTCTAAAACCGGACAAGTACATTACGCATGGAAAAATTTATGCAAAAAGGTGATAGAAAAAATTTTTTTTGGAGCAAAACAAACGTTTTGGCTGAATTTTTTAATAATTGAACCATTTGTCTGCTTTTTACCAAATACATTTTATATTTTAGTGCGACATATTGGCTGCAATTATCATTTTATTTGAGTGTTCTTTTTATTGTAGTTTCCGAAATATTGAATTGTTCGTCGTGGGAGGTG
The DNA here is from genome assembly GCA_964017055.1 of Chloromyia formosa. Lineage (NCBI taxonomy): Eukaryota > Metazoa > Arthropoda > Insecta > Diptera > Stratiomyidae > Chloromyia > Chloromyia formosa. The sequence continues at coordinate 140,365,969 of OZ024813.1, forward strand.
GAGAGTTTTCATGAAAAATGTAAATGCCTGTGGCAGCTAAAGGATTAAGAGTTCGAAAAAAATGTTCCTTAACATTTTTTACTGGAAATCACATGGTAAATCTCGTGGCAGTGCGTTTATCCGGCAGTTTCCGGACACCCAGTATAAATAAAGTATGAATTGAACAACTAAAAAGTATCCGCTAAATTTGCTCTTGTGCCAAAAATTGTTTACCAATAACCAAAATAGTATAAAAAGAAACATTGTTTTCAGCTCCCTCTAGAGCATTTTAGCTATCTATCGCTGTCGGTAACCGTTAACACTTATCGGTTTACAGAAATTTCATGTTTTTCATTGAGTTCGGATTGGTTCATTCGGGCTGAAAGCAGAGAAAGATAGTACATATTCCTATCCAGATTCCCGTTTGTAGCACATATACAAAACTATTTGTGGGCTTGTGGGACCATACTACTCCATTTTACTGAAAGGGAGACGAAAAATAGCAGAGGAAATTACTTTTGCAATCACACATGAAGGAAAAAATTGAAGAAGCTTTATAAGCGCCCAGGGACATAGAACATAAGATGGTTGAGAAGGCAATAAATTCGAGATTGCACCATCGATTTGTCTGAATCAACAAATTCACAACGTGTGAAAGGAAGTTATGTATATATGTAGTTTTCAAGTTGGTTATGTGCCCCATATTTGATATGATATGATATACCAAATGTTCAGTAAGTTCAGCAGTAGATTAAATAAAAAACTAAGTTTTACGCGGGATTTAATAAAAGGGAAGCATTACTAACGGTCCTTTAAAAATTTATTGCTCCGGATATTGCAAAAATTAAGTATTTTAGTCGGGATTTTCGGAAGCGGAAGCGCTGTGGTCCAGCTGACCCCAGTGTTTTCTTAGTCCAGGTTTTTGTGCATGATGACTTCTAGCCAATTTTTTTGACATGGATATGTCTTATCGCTGGGAGTCATTCTGAAACCGACCGTCACCTAATATGTCACGATTTTGCCAAGGGAAGTGTAACTTCGTTAGTTTTTATCCCACGAAAATCGTTCACCACTCACTGATCGACTTCTTACTTCATAACATTGAATTGTATTTTCGTATAATCACAAAACCAACGCCGTTCTGTTCGATTCTCATCACATTCACTTCATGTACCATGCGTGTCGTAAGACCAGTTTCTCAAAACTTGAATGTTATGCAGAATAGGTGCAGTTCGACCCGAGCCTCAAAATTTTACAGCCCGAAAACCACTATGGTAAGCGATCACAAACACACTATCAAAAGATACAGGTCATGCTTTAGAATGTAAGTGAGAAAGTAAGCCTAGTCCTCGTATCCTCTTACCTAGTAGTTATGAGTATTAGGGATGTCAAAATTTACAAAAGTACCGGCTTTCTGTTTTACCCGTTTTTTTGTAGTCGGTTAAACCGTCCGGTTTTAACTGACAGAAACTACCCGTTTTTGGGTTCTCATTTCATAGATTGTAAATATGAAATTCATGACATAAAAATTTGGCTTCAAAGTCCTCAAAGAAGATACTTAAAAATTGTAACCAATTACAATCTGCAATAAGCGCTTGAGTAGAACACGAAACATTAGAGGGTAAGGTGTGAAGCTTTCGACCGGATACATAAATACCGTTACAATCAGCAAAAATTTATCTTTCCTGCCGGGGTTTTCGTGTCGTGAGTCTGTATGACAAGTTTCAACTTGTTCTCTCAAGTAGTTTGTTTACACGAATTTTTCAGTAGACGTCTTACGTGGTTTTCCTTAAAATGGACAAACTTGAATATCGTGCGGTTATGAAATTCTCCGTTTTGGATGGATTAAACCCTAAAAAAATTCATCCAGAGTTAACAAAAGTTTAGAGTCCCCCTGCTCCTTCGATGTCAACCGTTAAATAATGGGCAGCTGAATTTAAACATGGTCGCACGTCCTTCGAAGACGACCCACGTGAAGGATGGCCAAAAACCGCAACCACACTGGAAACCATTGAAAAAGTGCTTGATATCGTGTTGATCGATTGCCGAATGAAATTGCTGAGGCTTGGGGGAGAAGATAGGGTGCGAAACATCTTGCACGAAGAATTGGAGATGCGAAAGCTCTGCACATGATGGGTGCCGCATTTGCTGAATGCAGATCAAAAGCAAATGCGCAAACTTTTGTCGCAGCAATCTTTGTAGCGATTCAATCTGGGATCTGACTGATTTTGTGGGGCCATTTGTCATCATGGATGAGACTTGGTTTCACCACTACACGCCAGAAACGAAACAGCAGTCGAAGCAGTGGATAGAAGCCGGTGTGTTTGGGATGCGAAAGGGATACTGTTAATTGATTACCATTAAAAAAGCAGAATAATAACAGGCGAATATTACTTCAAACTTCTTGAGAGGAGGCCTAGCTTGAAGGAGTAAAAAATCATCTTTAACCAGGACAACGCATCTGTACACAAGTGTGCATTGGCAATGGAAAAACTGCGGGATTAGGACTGGAGGACATGTGGTTCCAACAGGACGGAGCAACGACGCCACCGACAAACCGAAACTGTTTTTTGGCTGTGAAAGTGATGGCGACTGCTTTTTTTTTTGGGATAGTCATGGAGTTATCTTAATCGATTATCGTCAAAAGGGAAAGACCATTAATGGAGCCTACTACGCATCATTACTGGACAAACTGCAATTCCGGAGAAACGGCAACATTGGCGGAAAAAGAAAATTGTTTACCAAAACAATGCGCCGCGCCGTCTCACACCTCAGCGGTTGTCATGGCGAAAATCCACGAATTTTGGTTTGAACTGCTTGACCACCCTCCTTACTCACCAGATCTAGTCCCAAGCGAGCGCTTCGAGGACAGAGATTTTCGCTAATAGAAAAAGCCATCGCCTTCGCGAAAACAATTATTTTGCAGAGAAAGATGGCGAGTACTATCTGGACGGGTTAAAGCAATGGGAGCATTGCAGGGAGAAGTGTGTCGACTTACAAGTAGACTATGTAGAAAAATAGAAATAAATTTGAAGAAAAACGTCTTGTATCTTTGTTAGATCGGAAACTTTTCAGACCACCCTGGTATTACTGATGATTAAAATTCGGTACAACGAAGGAACAATAAAGCAATCTCAATTATTGAGTTCTAAAACATGCGATTATTAACTCATACAACAGCACTCTTTATTTCTGTCGCCAAAATGTCAAGCATACTTCAGTTCCTTCAACCATTAGAAATGAATTATGCCGAGACGATTACTCCATGGGACTCCAATTACGAGTATCGTTGAAAGCATTTCGGTACGTGAGTCGAATTCGAAAATTAGACAGACAACATTCAATTAGGCTCCAATTCGAATCATTATTCACGCCAAATAGAACTTGATGCTTTAATTAGATAATTAGTAGATACACACTTGGCTGTTTCGTTTCAACCTCAAATAAATTGGAAACGCACCGGGCCACTTGCGAGCCCAGCGGGATATTTCATTCGAATCCTGGCGGGGTGTCATTTTGTCGGCCTTACCAAGTTATGGCGGATCCGGATATATTATTTATCAGTCAATGATAAAAAGTGTATTTTGGATGCTAATATTATCTGTTGGTAGCGCTATAATTTTACATAGTAGGTATACCTATAGTATAAGCTCAGCATAGGGTATGGGTTCACCTCTGTTAAACTAGCGTAGATTTAAACAGGGCAATTCACGGGGAAACTACCTATTCGTTAAGGTATTTAGGGTATTTAGAGTCAGGTACGCCTCATAAAGCGTATGTTTGACCGGATGATGATATGCATTTGCATTGTCATGTGCAAATTTGTTGCATAGACAGGAGAATCGTGCTTGGCTTGCATTATTAGAAACTGATAGGATATGCAAAAGCAGTTTGTGGTACTACTTGAGCATGCCGGACCACTTAGAGGAGGACATTTATCAAACTGTCTGACATGGGACTCGTGAATGACTGTCTCATTATTGGTCTCATATCATTGGTGGCAGTTGAACATAATTCGTGTGTATCGATTTTAGGTAACATGTCCGCCTTATTTGATTGTAATAATTAAATTGGTTTGATTGTTGACGTTTAGTTTATGAATAAACCAGTTTTGAAAAGAATTGACTTGGAACGGCGATATTTAACGTTTCACTTATGGGACAAACCATGATTTCTCACTTGAACTGTCGAGCGATAGATATAGACTTGTTGTTTTAATTCTGGTCGGGCATATTGAAATTCTCGCTTTTTAGCAGAGTTGAGCCGACTCCGCGGGATATTTTTAGTTTCCGGGGCCCGGGGTGAAAAAATTACTTTTCAATCGGATTTTTTGTCATTTATCGCTCGCGTTACCCTAACACTCTCAAATTTGGCAAAAAAAATATTTTAATTTTAATTTTTTTTTTAATTTTATTAAATGTTAATAAAAGGGGATCTGTGAATATTTCAATTTTCCATGCCTCCAATATACCAAACATTCAGTATAAATCACGAAAAAAAAAAATTCAAAGAAAAATAATTTTTTTTTTCTTGCAAATTCTATTGTAGATTCACGTGAGTGAAAAGTGACAAAAATCCGAGTGAAAAGTGCTTTCCCCAGCCCGGGCCCCGGAAACTAAAAGGTTGCCCGTTTTCATGGGAAACAGTAGTCCGATCTGGCTGGCTCGAACTAAAGAGCATTGGGGGGTCGCTGACTCAAAATCTGGGGTCAAAAAAGGCAAAAAAAAATTGGTGTCGCCCATCCCAGATTGGCAACCCCGTTTTCATAGGAAACAGTGGTCCGATCTGGCTGGCTCGAATAGAGGGCATTGGGGGGGTCGCTGACTCAGAATCTGGGGTTAAAAAGAAACAAAAAAAATTGGGGCCGCCCATCCCAGATTGGCAACCCCGTTTTCATGGGAAATAGTGGTCCTATCTGGCTGGCCCGAACTAAAGGGGGAAGGGGGGTCGCTGACTCAGAATCTGGGGTCAAAAAAGGCAGAAAAAAATGGGGTCGTCCATCCCAGCTTGGCGACACCGTTTTCATGGGAAATAGTGGTCCGATCTGGCTGGCTCGAATTAAATGGCATTGGGGGTCACCGACTTCGAATCCGGGGTAAAAAATGACGGAAAAAACTGAATTTTTAAAATTACGACTTTTTTCAATATGTTATTAACCAAGTTTCAGACTCTTTGCATGACTTTTTTTTGAACGACTCTTTTTGAACGACCCATTGGAAAGAGTCAGAGCTTATGTGATGGCACAGTGAAAAGAGTTATTATGCCCATCACTATTGTACACACTTAAATGTAAGCTTAGCGTTAGTAATAAAGGCTAATTGAATTGAATTGAAATACAGAGGACATACAGTGCTCGCTAGGATAAAATTAAAATGCCTAGAGCCTAGTTTTCAGAACCTAGAAGGAGTTGCTGGTCTCAGCTTGAGAAGTCTTTGGAGCTTCGCTAATGAGTCAGGATTTTTCGAGCTTAACAAATATCTTTTCGTAACGACTAACTTTAATGTCTATCGTATGTAAAGGATGCGGTAAATGGAGCGGGATTGTATAAAATAGACTGCTTTCGTTCAAGTCAAGTTCTTTAATGCACAGATGCCGGAAAATGGTTTGACAATTGAAGTATACCTATAATTATGCGTGTGTTCACAATGTAGTATTATCTATAAGTGTGTTCACAATATATTGGAGAAATATACATAACACTAACAACGGAACGTAACGGGTATCGAAGTCACGTGATAACGCAATGGACCCAAGGGGTCTATGCGGAGCCGTTAGGATGCCCAACCTAACCAATTAATCAATTATTTATAACTGAAAATATAAAATCAAATGTATTGTAATATGAAATTGGGTAAATTAAGGAGTAATTCCAATGTCACGACTTTAACCGTACGACTAGAGCCGTACGGCTAGAGTCGATTGTCAAATTGCATGGAATTTAATGAAATGTGGCAGTAGACAAGACATGTAGCTTGTTTTCGACACAACAATTGTTTTTTTTTTCAGATAAGAAATTCGCTTATTGTATTCGCTTATTGTATTCGCTTATTGTATTCGCTTGTATTCTGGATGGTGCAACGGTTAGCACGTTCGCTTCCTATGCACTGAGCCTCGGTTAGATTCCTACTGAATGCGGTAGTCTTCGATAAAAAACGTGTCGGACTATGAGCCCACTCAGCTGTTAAATGAGTACCCTTCTGGGGCAAATAACTGAGTTGAGCGTGCTGCTGATCACACACCTCTACACAAAAGACATCGTTCCGATCTAGTAAATGAGATGATGCTCTTCTCGAGGTCATGCATTTAATATATACATATGTACATCTACATACGAGTACATACATCATAGATAATACGTCGTTGTTTATGATGTGGCTGCTGTTGTATTGTATATGCACTTAATTCTTGTACACTTCCTTGCTTGCTTTCACCTCTCCATTGATGACTTCCATCAATTAAATTATTAATGGTCATCAATGGAATTATTGCAATCTGGGCATCAGCAAAATAACCGATGACCCGACTGTGTGGTGTCGCAAGAGAGCTGTGAGCAAGGTAACGTTGTTGTAAGTACATTTAGAATAAGAAAACACTTGTTAATCGGCATTTGGTGAATAGAAACCAATAAAAACAACCAGCTTTTACTTATTTATTTCTGTCTTGTTTTTACACAATCTCCCCGTCGAGTCGACACTGCTTATGGTTGACATGCAGCTAGAGTCGTGCGGCTAGGGTCATATAGCTAAAGTCGTATGGCTACAGTTGTGCACTTAGAGTTAGATTCCCTCAAACTCTACACAATTTGACATGCGATTCTAGTCATACGGCTTTAGTCGTCGCATGGGAATTACTCCTTTAATGGTAACAATAGATTCATATGCTTATTTGTCAATATTTTTTCGCCATGCATTTCTTCAAGTTCCATTAAAATCGATTTCGAAGAAATATATAGTAGTGCGCTGTTTCTAATACCGAGATTGCACATAGCAGCCATCTCTTTTTACAATATTACCGAAACCATAAGCTTTAAAGCAAATCAAGATGTTGCTATTGACAATTGTTTTCAAACACTTCCATAGTAAGTAGAAGTAGCATTGATGCAGTAGCTGTGTCATCAACTGCGAACACCATAAAGTCCGACTTTTATTAAAACCTTCAGTATCCTTATACGGAACCTCAAATTCTAAACTCGATTCCCGGTCATCATGAAAACCAAGACCAACACCGCAAAATCGAAAAGCGTATCCCCTAGAAATGCCAACTTCAATTCAATTTTCGGGATTACCAATTCAGTCATGAAATGCATTTTACTGCTTCGTCCAAAAACCGGGTGACTGGATATCCCATTCTTTTTCAGTCATTCACCGCTTGGCTTCAACCACCGTATAAGGACTTGTTGTATAGTTTTGCATTTCGCCAATGAAAGTTAAATCATTCGCAAGTGCTGTTTGGCTAAGCAACACGACAAACTGACAAGGACATCAAGTGTGGAATCGATTTGGGATCTAACCAAGGATTAAATGGATGACAACAAGAGGCAAAAGGCAGAAGGTTGACGGCTAACAACGAACAGTCGAGCCGGGAGCTAAAGTTCAACCGCTCTTAGTTCTACTGGTCTTCGGCAAAGAACGTACACGGCTCTTGTACTGTATTCCTAAGTAGGACCATCGAGCGGCAATATTCTGTACAGGACAATAGTCCCGGAGTTGTTTTGGGGAGAACTCGTTGGGTGGCCTGCAGTGTGTAGCTTTCGACACGAAAGAATGTTGTTGTCGTCTTGATATCATTGGATCGTTGCCTGAAGGATTTACGCTGCTGTTTTAGGGGTTAACGGATAGAAAAGAAGGATGTTAACCGAAAAACAAGAAAATACGTAACCAGTTATTGTTCAGAGTTGCACAACATTTTTGCTATTGCGTGAGAATTCGTGAAACTCAACCTTTTAAATTTATGTTTCATATGAATTTTTTGAATACTTGAAATTACTGAATCTACAAAGATCAAATGAAAGCATGTAATTGTAATCGTAAGGCTTAGTATTTATTATAATATCCGAAATATCTTTGCAGGAAACATTCGAATCTTATTCCAAACTATGTGCTTGAATTAAGATAATAGATAATTAAAACCGATACTTGCACTATCAAATCAACAAGCGTCATAAAATATAAGTAGCGAAACACTAAATTTGCACGAGTTTATGCATTTGTTTGAACGAAGTGTCATAACTTCTAACCTACAGACTTTGTCCATTCTCCAAAATTCCGATAATTGTCTTGGGCTTTCTTTTTTCCTTTGGTTCTGTGCGTAAAACACAGTTTCTGTGTGTTATACACATACAAACTTCTAGTACTAGGGTAGGAATATTTGACAATAGCAAGCACTGTGCCGATGGCATTTCTTCAGGCATGGAAGTGTTAAGGGATGAATTCGACAAAATCATCATACTCCGTCCGTTTACAATGCAGAGCTCTCTTAGCGGGTATGGATGAAAAAATCCCCTAACGACAATTTAAGGGATTTACAAATGTGCTGTCTTCCATTCGGTAGGATAAAATTTTATTGCGCTAAAGCACTAAAACATTCAGTAAAGACGGACTGAGTTTTTGTATCTATACTTTATATTTTAGAGATGTAACCTACGAATATAATATACATATAATGATGTCGCTCTATATGTATTCACGGGAAAAAGTTTACTAGGTTATAAAGTTTAGTTCAGACTGGTTTTTATTAGCAAAATTCGGCTTAAGACTATTGCAATTTTTTGTATACCATAGACCATATAAGGTAAAGGGTATGTTTTCAATTTATTTGTACGAGTATATAGGAATATTCCGATCTGTTATTATTTATAAATTTAAGTAATTTAAATAGATAACTCCACAATAGTCTTAAGCCTGGTTCTTTAGGCTTAAAGAGACAATCTACTATTAAACTGAAGATCTAGGACTATTGAAAAAAACTGCAAGCTGAAATGTTAAAGTATCATAAGCATGAGCCACGATCTGCCGGGCGGTGCCAGAACAGTCCATGGACTCACGACTGCCCACACAATTCTAGATCGTGAACATTTGTCTATAATCAGCCTGGACTGCATTTCAAAATATCTGTCTTAAGGAAGGCCATAATGTCTAAAATTGTTTGGAGTGGACGAAAAATTTGTGACCTGATGCTTTTTTTAAAAAAAAAAAAAAAACTAATTTGCTGTCAATCTATGCAAGCGAATTGATATTGTCCAGGGTAGGAAGTCCGAAAAGGCATGATTAGGGCAAACAAATCGTCTAATTTTGAAATTTGGCACAGTTGTTGGTGACAGTCCCCTGATGTGGGCTCCAAAGCCTCTATTGATAGGGGGTTCGCAAGGGCAGAGAAAAGAGGAAAGAGGATAATTTCGAAGTTGTTCTTGATACTAACATACAAGGATCGCCTTGTACGAAAAGTTGCTTTGATTTTCATCCGATTGAACTAATTTTTACAGAGAAGTAGAGTTAATTCATAAGTATCCATCCACCCGAATTTAACCTCCCTACTCTAATTCGGTGGGGCGTTATTGGAATGTTTGTAAAAATAATTTTTGTAAGGGAGGCAGGCGTACCTTTGGCCAGATCGTGCCCATTTGCGGTACCAACTAACTACTAGATCTCAATCAGAGTATTTGACGAAATTTCCATGTCGCTAACAGTATTATATTGGGAGTTATCGTACCGTTTTTCTTTGTGAAGAAATAAAAATTCCCTATATTATTTTAAGGTGTATTCATGTACCATTTTATTATCTAAGATATTATGTTTCATGCTGTCACTGTTAAATAGCAACAATGAAATCGGTTTTGCATGTTGACGGCCACCAAGATATTTATTCAAAACTTTTTCAATCCAACGGCCGGTGCGTGAAATTAAACCGGATAAGTAAAAAACTGAGTTCGTCATCGAACTTGACTTGTCAAATGACGTCTGGCCCGCGATAGATCTCCGCAGTGTGTGACCCCCGAATTTGGATCGGGATTACCCGAAGCGGATTCATTTTGATCCGCGTCCAAATGAACGCAAGTGTGTGTAAGGCGGTCAAATATTTAATATCGCTACGAATGTATAGTCTCATACAGTCAATCAAAATGGTCTCACGATTGAGGTGAACCAATTTGGAACCGATTCATTCGACAAGTCTGGAGTTGTACGGTCTCGACCGTGGAAACCATCAGCGTTGTACAGAGATGACATTTGTTGTTTGTTTTTAAGAATGAACCATTAAGATCCAGGTCAATTTTTCAAGCATTAGTAGATGGAACTATAATGCTTTCAATTAAAACACAAAACTAATGAATTAAATTTGAATTAAATTCAATTATTTTAACCGTTCACGTCTTAAGATTATTATAGTTAGCACAAAAGATCCATTAAGTTTTGACAGCATCTTGAGGATTCATAACCAACTTGAACGACTAGTTTTAATACCTGATATGACTATTATGGTCCGGGCTAATATCCCGGTGTCCGTTGGATTGACGGCTATCAAGCCTTGTTAAAGCACATGATTCAATGGTACAATCCGCTTGGGCCATATATGTATATGTCTATAGAAGCTCCTTCCCTCCTTTCTTATGTGTCATAGCTAAACAAGTGTTTAATTGTTTGAACGAAGAAGTCGAGTGAGGATAGCTTTATGCTATTTGTGCCTGAAATATTGGAGGGCCGTTGCCCCTCCCCCCTATGCAGAAGACAACTTTTGGATTTTTTACCGATGGATATCATCAAAACCCTGTCTCCCCATCACATGTCTGAGTCCATTGTTATCAGCACCCACTTTTGCCTTCAAATCTCCCATAACCATTACAATGTCACCTTTAGGTGTTCTGCTCTGGATGGCGTTTAGTTGTTCGTAGAAGGAGTCTTTCGCTACGAGTTCAGTTGGAGCATATCATTGTATAATTGTGATGTTTCTCATTTTGGTCCGGAACGTGGCGGTCGAGATTATGTCAGAGACCGGATTCCCAGGAGACTGTTTCGTGCGGCTCTGGTGAGGGGTAGGCCTACTCACTTGTTCTTCTTCTTCTTCCTCCTGTGATCCAGATAAGGCTTTATTCCTGATGTCACCGCTGTATTACAGAAGTCCACAGGTGGGGCTCCTATCCAGGATCGATGGCTAATCCCTAAGGATTGTAATGCCAAGGCCTACTCACGACCATCATCGGTAGCTTTTCCGGAGTCTAACTTTACAGTGCTACACGTTGGGGAGATAAATTTCCCGCTTTTCCACTCACTAACTCCGCAGATGTTTAATTTATACTGCTGCAATTCAGTCTCTAATTGAAGAAATCGTTGTGGGAACCCTCTAATCCATTGTCTACGAGAGCACGCACATTCTAATAACAAATCTTTGTCATTGTACGATAGCCAAAAGTCGTAACCAATGAGTCAGTTCTTATCCGAGGTATATTTGACGTTACGTTAGCATATAGAAGATTTCGGATGACGAAAGTTGCTGGCATACACATCCTGTCACTTTTTTGGTCGTTACCTAAATCAAATGATCACACCGCCATGACTGGCGGCATGGTTTAGTTGACAATGATCAATGACAACTGCGTTCCAGGCGGCGCCCACGAGGAGAACTATGGAATAGGATTCCCCCCCTACAGTACCTTCTGCGTTATGTTAATTTCTGAGAAACAATGAAAATGGCCCATACACCACTCTAACTTTAGGCCGTCCAATTGATAATTGACATGATTTAAATAATGAATAAAATAAAAGTAATTTTTGTCAATAGTCAACATTCCCCTACATTAATCACGTCAGTGTATTTTTAATTGTATTATATTTAACACAAAAATGAAGAATGCTTGTAACGTAAAATACAATAGGCTTTTCGCATGACAACTTAATACTAAAACACTCAATTACATCTGCATAAACACCTACCATGTCGAATCATTCTATTGACTATGTACATATATCATTCACCGGAGCCTATTCGTCATCGTAATCCTATCGGGAAAAGTCAACAATCAAAACGTTGTAATCTCAAACATTAACGTGAAAGCACTTAATCCAACACCAGATTACAACCCACTGGTTACACACGATTTGTATTCATCGAAATGAAGTTCTTAGCGAAGGCATTCAACCAGCCAATTAATTAAACCCGTGTGAGTAGCGCCAACAAGCAACAGTACAACCCCAAAACACATGTAACCGCATGTTCCTTGCCTCGTACGTGTCGTACTAATTATGTATCATAATTATTATGAGGTGTTTAAGTATAGCCTTTTGCCACTCCAACCCCACCCACCGATCGCCCACTATATTCCACACGAAACAACCTTCGTCCTTTTTTCTTCGTACTGTACACGGGATGGAAATTCGCATCGACTTTCTTAGGAGGAAAAAAAAAATGTTTAGTAATAGGAAACTCTATTTTAGTGAAGTCCTTATCGAGGCACTTATGCAAGATGTAATTAATTGTGTATACGTTTTTTTTTATTGAGGGCAAATATCCAAGTTTTAATGTATTTTAGAGACTAAGTAAAAGGATAATGTTAAAAATATAAAAATGGACTGTTTGTTTTTTTTGCCGTCAAACGGCTCTACTGATTTTCATGAAAATTTCATAAACATATCCGGTCTGAGCCAGAATAGATTCTGGCGTTTTAAATTTTTTCGATTTGGCCACAGACAACAATCCCGCCCCCTCTTGATGGTGAGTGAGCGTCAAAGAAATAATCTCTAAAATGATCGAGATTAGTATCAAAACATTGGTTTTCAGGGTTTCTGAGATTAATGGTGGCACTCCCCATCCCTCCCCCATATCCCTACTACCGCGGCTAAGTGACCGTGAAAAATAGGTCCAAAATAACGAAGATTAGTGTCGAATTCATAGGTTTCACATCACTAAGATGTATGGTGTGGTGACACAACCAAAACACGCGCCAGCCTCCTTCGCACTCTCTTCTTCCCCGGAAGTAAGTGAGTCTTCAAAGATTTGTGTCGATTTAATAATTTCTGAGGTTGCTATAATAAGATGTATGGTGATGGTGACACTCCCAAAAACACAAAAAAGTTAAAAATAATTCCACGATCACAAGGACCAAGTGAAGTATCACCGATGAGATACCGAAGGAATGAAATGACATGAGATCTGACGAGGTTTTAACATGGATATATTTTTGGACTGAGGGTCATCCCAAAATCATGGTTTGCCCTTAGGCAAACGATCGAAGTGGTATTAAGTGTGGGATGTACAATTTTGGGAGTCTTTCAATAATTTCTAGTTTGAAGACATTTTAGGGCTTTTTTTTAATAAAATCCAGACTTTTAACATGAATACATTATTGCTTTTGTCATTCGAAAATTTGCGTAAGGAATTGTGGGTAAATAATTTCACGTGATTGCGTTGTTTTATTATTATCATTGTAATCGAACGAAGAAAGAGGACTCACTCGGTAGGACGGATCATCATGTTGTAAACGATGTTCGAATTTAATGTAAGAACGGAGGTCGAGGCATTGACAAAGCTAATAAATACTAAATACTACTGCTTTATAGCTAAATAAGTGTTTGATTGTTTGAACTTAGAAGTGAGTATCGCTTTTCCAGCGAAACGATATTTGTGCCTGAAATATTAGGATTGAGGGGGTGCAAGGTGCTTGGCGCTTTGCAGTTCTTTAGCGTCCGAATGGCCGCCTCGACATCTTCGAGTATTGGGTAAGTCAGTAAGGGTTCTTACATGTGGTGGTCAAATGGTATATCAACTGATTTTGCATTGCTTTCGGAGCTGAGAAGTTCTTTAAACGCGAGATTGATAACCGATAATTATCCACAAACATTTTCGGATATTCATTAGCCCACAACAAAAACATATTTATCTTAAAAACCTGGAGTTTATTGACAAAACAACAATAATAATTGTTACGATCTTGTAATTGGAATTATGGTTGAACTAGTCATGAAGTCTAGATCCTTTCGAACACTAGCTTGTTAGCCTGACACATTGTTGTGAATATTTCACTACGAACTGTACCTTAAAGCTATAGTTTATATGCTGTTAAAGGTGAAATACTTCAAGTCTCTTCAACTTTACCTAACAAAAAGTGTGGAGAGACTTCAGGATTCCGACATGAGCGTTTTTGTTATTTTTAATTTTTTTTTTGCAGAAACCCTTTCAGGTATACATGAAGAGAACAAGTAAAGTTAACATCCTTCTTGTCGGCAAACTGAAAACACTTTCTCTCACTTGTTCGTTGGAGCACGATGATGATGGCGAACGATAAGCTTATTATGTGCAAAAAGTTTTCTTTTAAGGTTTTTAAGTGTCTGACGTAATTACGTTGGTTCGTTGATAGTGGGAAATATGCGAACTAGACACATAATATAAGGATTACTCGCATGTCTCAACAATGTCTTTTAAAGATCCGTCGTATGCATACATGCACACACTTCGAAGCTGTAATATGAATAAAGACAAAGTACTGACATTTTATCGTAAAATTTTTGATGAAAGCGTAACTGTCGAGTTTTTTTTGTCAGTCTCTTTATTATTAGATGAATTCCGGCAAGTCTTTAATATCGTGCAAGGCATTTTAATATTCTGGCTGATAGTAAACAATTTTGAATACAAGATGACAGTATTTTGGTGATGATAAATTTACGTATTTAAAAACCCACCGACTTAGTAAGCGTCGCTTATGATAACTCTGGGCCAGTTACACATTCGTCGAGACCTTCCAGTTTAATAAAGGAATTCGACTTTTAATATATATATAAATTTAAACAAAAAGCCTTAGACTGGCACTCCGAATATGTGATTTTTTTCCTAAATCATTTTTAACTGTGTAGACCTGACTAATTTATATCCTGGGCTATTTCGGCTTGATTTCGAATTTATTATTATTTTTACTGGCTATCGTTTAGAAGCAAATAGTAGGAAGGATCTTCGCAATCTGTATGAAGTTACGTTCGGACAGTAGAATAATAGACTGCCTTACTACTATCCCTTAACTCCTAGTGGGGCCTACCGGATCAGCTACTCCTGCGCAGCTTCGTACTCGGTTCTGGGCAATGAGACGCATCTGCCCCCACGACTTACCTATCGACGCACACTCTTTCGCCATAGATATACGCCATAGCTTTCTAAGACTTTATGGTCGACCATCATTGGGAATAAATCCCATTCTATGGCATGTCCAGCAATGCAGTTGTCACCTTGATCTATCTATCCACTATCATTTTCGCCTGCGTATCGAATAGTCGATTAGCATCTGATGCCGACCAAGCTCTTTATTTGATATAGTTTTGGATCACAAAATTCTTAAAATTCGACGAAGACACGAGTTAAACTTGCGGGTTTCTGACACAGGAAGCCAAACAGGCCTAGCTTGGTCTTAATACTGAGATGACCACATTGCTAGCTTTTTAACAGCATGACGATTAGGCGTTTATAGTAGTATGGTTGATGGGACGGTTGATAGTACGTACTGCTTCTTCCATCATTTTCGGTCTACCTAGGTAGACGAATTGGTCCACCTTCTCCACAAGCTGTCCAAAGGTACTCTCAGCAACTTTTGAATCTTTTGTTAACGACAAAGTATTGATCTGATTTTGGGGTTTGTGCTGATCAACCGAGAGCCAAGTGATTTTGTGGCAGTCCTGGTGCTCAAACATGGTACCATCGATGAAGACACGGTAGAAGTTGCAGAACTCCACAAATCACCGTTTTCGTTTGGATCAACAAGACCATTGTTTTCAGCGCACACTTTCGCACTCAAATCTCTCATAACCATTGGAAAGTCACCTTTGGATATTCCGCTGTGGACGGCCTTAAGTTATTCGTAGAAAAAAAATGTTATCACTACATTGGCGGGTCCAGTTGGAGCGTAGTATTTTATAAATGTGATGTTTTTGATTTTAGTCCGGAGCCTGGCGGTCATGATTCTGTCGGAGACGAGATTCCAGGACAGGAGACAGCTTTGTTCGGCTCTGGTTAAAAGCGCCCTTCGCCTGACTCACGACTACTACAGGTAGCATTACAGTGCTACGCGTTGGAGGATAAATTCTTCGCTGTTCCACCATCTTATCTCACTAACTCCTTGATATTTTACTTATACCGCTGAAATTCGGGTTCTAATTGAAGAAATCGTGCGTTCTGGGGGACCTTCTGATGCATTTTGCAGCAGAGTACGCTCTTTCCAGAAACCAATCTTTGTCATTGAACGATAACCAAAAGTCGTAACCAGTGAGTCAAGGCAAATTAAAAAAACAGAAGCATGGAAAATGGTTTAACTAGAAGGTGCAAGTAGTACCACCACCACCATGAACTGGACAATTTACCTAAATGCCTAAGTTGTCCAAGTGTTGAATGTAATAAAAGGCAATTTTAAAAGTGAAGACCTTCTATTCGATGCATTTTCTATGCACCATCTTTATTCACTTCATCATCATCGTGGCGCGACAGCCCGACGTCGGGCCTTGGCCGCCTGGATCATTGTCCTCCAATTATCTCGGTCACGTGACCGCGTCCTCCAATTTTGGGAGCCCAGCAGCTGCGCGGCGTCCACACCTACTGAGCTCTCCCAACGAGATCTCGGTCGTCCTCGCAGTCTCGCTCCGTCGACTCGTTCTGCATTCATTACTCTCTTAGGCATGCGATCATCGTCCATTCTTTGTACATGCCCTGCCCATTGAAGTCGTTGTAGTTTGACGATTTTCGAGACTTGCAGCTCATCGTACATTTCATACAACTCATGGTTGTACCGGATGCGCCATCCATCTCGATCGCAAACAGCCCCGAAAATTCGCCGTAGAACCTTACGTTCGAAAGTGTCTAGCATGTTTTCGGAGGCTTGAGTTAGGGTCCATGCTTCGCAGCCATAGCATAGCACTGGTCGTATAATGGTTTTGTACACGCGGAGCTTCGTGTTTCTGTGCACATGTTTCGATTTCATTATGGGGAGAACCGAGAAAAAAGTCTTATTAGCTAACTGTATCCGTCGCTTGATTTCGTCAGTTTCGTTGGCGTCCCTTGACAGGTTGCAACCCAGGTAGATGAAGTTGTTCACGAACTCGATGTTGAGGTCCCCCACGTTGATGCTCGGTTGTGCAGGTGTCCTTGTCACCGATTGCATCATTATTTTAGTTTTACCCTCGTTAATACGTAATCCAACTTCCTTTGCAGCGGTATCGAGCGTATGCAGAAGTTCTTCTGCGTCAGCCAATCTTCGGGACATGATGTTGATGTCGTCGGCGTACGCTGCTAATTGTGTCGACTTGATGAGTAGCGTCTTGCTGTTGTCCATATTCATGGCCCGAATAACGTATTCCAGTGCTAGGTTGAAGAGCGTCGGTGCCAGTCCATCGCCCTGTTTCAAACCAGTGCGTGTTTCAAATAGATCAGTAAGTCTATTCTGGATCCTGACTTGTGAGACGGAGTTGGTCATCGTCATCTTTGTCAGTCGCACTAATTTTGCTGGTATACCAAATTGCAGCATGATGTTGTACAGTACTCCACGATCGATACTGTCGTATGCCTGCTTGAAGTCGACAAAGATTTGGTATACGTTTACGTTGTATTCCCAGCACCTCTGGAGTATCAGTTTGACTGAGAAGAGCTGATCGGTTGTGGAGCGACCAGGTCTGAAACCGCTTTGATATTCGCCAATGACTCGTTCTGCGTACGGTTTTATTCTATTTTCCAGAATTTTCGTCAAAATTTTATAGGACGTACAAACTAGTGAGATGCCCCTGTAATTCTCACACCGCAATTTATCTCCCTTTTTATGGATTGGACAGATGATGCTTCTGCGCCAATCGTCTGGGATCTCCTCGTTCTCCCATACTCGCAGGAGTAATTGATGTATGGCATCAACTAGACTCGTTCCACCGAATCTTAGCAGTTCAGCTGGGATCTCGTCAGCGCCCGGCGCTTTATTTCGTTTTAGTGACCGCAACGCGAGACCAACTTCCTCTACTGTCGGGGGTTGAATGGGTGGGCCTAGATCAACAATATCGTCGAGAGCTTCCTGTGTGGGGATGTTAGATGGTCGGTTTAGAAGCTCTTCAAAATAAGAGGCCCATCGTTTGTTAATACCATCGGTGTCGCTGATGATGTTTCCATCCTTGTCCTTACAAAGGCTAGTCCTGGGTTGGTAGCCGTTCTTGATTGTATTTACTAGTTTGTACGCTTGTCTGGTGTTCCTATTAGCTAAGTTTTCGTTTATGTTCAGCAACTGCTCGTCAAAGTATTTACGTTTCTTACGTCTAATTATTCTATTCGATATTCGCCGTAGCTCGTCATATTTTTCTCTTCTGGCTCTGGTTCCTCGTTGAATCCATTGTCTGTAGGCCTCGTTTTTCGCGTCAAGTGAATTTTTGCATTCTTCGTCGAACCAGTCATTTCGCGCTCGCCGGGCTTTATATCCCACGACCTTCTCTGCGACATCCTTGATGGTACCCTTGAGTTCTTCCCAGAACCCATGGACGCCTGTGTTGCTGATGTTGTGTAGCATAGGTGATAGTTTTTCCTCAAGGGTGGTAGTATACGCCACCGCTGTAGCATCACTCAAGAGCTTATCAACCGCAAAGATTTTGGGAGGGCTGATTCTTGACTGGTGCACTGAGGAAATTCTACATCTGTAGGTCGTCTTCACCAAGTGATGATCTGAGTCGCAGTTTGCTCCTCGATAGGAGCGGACATCCATGACACTAGACGCCCATCTCCTGCAAATGAGGACGTGGTCAATTTGGTTGACGGTATGTGCGTCTGGAGACTTCCAGGTCTGCTTGTGAATGCGTCGATGCGGGAAACACGTAGAGCTTACGACTAGATTCCTGCTGCAGGCGAAGTCGATAAGTCGCTGGCCGTTATCGTTACATTCTTCATGGAGGCTGTGGCCTCCAGAGGTCCCCCGATGCCAACTTTCATTCCCGACTTTCGCGTTAAAGTCTCCCAGCAGCAATTTGACGTCGTTTGTTGGAAATGAGTCGAAGAGAGTTTCAAGGCGGGCGTAGAACTCGTCTTTTACTGCGTCTTCTTTAACTTCAGTGGGGGCATGCACATTGATGAGCCAGAGATTGAAGAATCGAGTCTTGATGCGAATCGCACACAGCCGTTCATTTATGGGTTTGAAGTCAGTAATATGCGGTTTGAGGTGATTGTCCACTATAAATGCTACTCCAAACTCCTTGCGGCCCGATGGTTTGCCACTTGTAAAAATTGTGTGCGATTTCTTGTCATTAATCTCGCTGCCAAGCCAATTTGTTTCCTGGACTGCAGTTATGCTCAGTTTGTACTTTTTGACCTGTTGAAGGAGGGCCTTCTCGGCCCCCGGTTTGTTCAGGGAGCGTACATTCCAGGATCCGAAAGAATAATCCTTTATTCGTTTGCGTGGTCGTCGTTGTTGATCCGTCCAATCCGAGGCTTTTGTTCCAGGTTTCTTGACATGGAGTGGTTTTTACAAGGACGAGTTGTCAGCACGTCGCTTAACCCCATTCGGGGGATGGCCTCGGAGATAGCTGCTTCAGATGGTTTAATAAACGTGCTGGAGCCCACACAACTATGTAGCAGGTCCAACTACGCAAGTCATTCCATCCTACTAGACCTGAGACGCTTAGGTGTTTGTCAGCCATTCAGGCTACAGCTATCTGCCTTTTCCAAACTGTCTTATCGCTAAGACATTGGCCGTCAGCGAATTGATACACTGCCGTTCACTTAATCCTCGTATATCCAGAACTACCCACTTTTCGCGATTTCCCTTTTCCAACTCATTAAATATTCAACATTGGACCGTTCGACTTAGCCATGCGGAACCGACAAAACAGAAGTCGGGCTCGCAATCGGATGGTGAAAAAAAAACTAACGAAGAGATACAGAATCCTCGCTAACACCAGTGGCAATTGTAAATCCTTAAACAAGTCTTGTTAAGTTTTAATGCAGAAAATTCGCAGATTTCCCTTATTTTTTTTCTCTTTGCCGGATCCCAAGGACCCCTCATCCGTGAAGCGATAAACTACTTGCTACTACCATGCCATTTATGCCATCTCCACCACACCCGATGAACATTTAAATGCTGCAAATTGGATTCTTTATCGTGCTCATAAAATTTGCATTACATTCTCACTTTTCACTTCTTCGCGAGTCATTCGTTCTTGAGAACATTAACAGGTAAAAATAAGATGAGGACTTTGTTCAGTGTGTGACGCCTTTTGTATTTGTTGGTCGTTTCGCTAAAGGACAAACAGTCGGCAAGGGAGTATCGGAAGCCAGAATTGTACCAAGTTGGAAAACGGTCTAAGATTACAGGACTGACTATTGAATCGGAGTCAGTCTTCTTCGATATGGAAATTAATACTTCGGGATTGTGCCTACTGATTTAACCTCTCCTTCGAAAAAAAAACAATTGCTAAGAAATCTAAACTCATGTCTAAGGTGCATCACTGATTCATACCAAGATTTTAACGGACCTATGCAGTGTATACGCAGTGTCTCACTCTCTCTCTGGATCCTGTTAACCTCTTATGGGGCGTTAACCACGCCGACTTTCCACCTCGCCCTGTTCGCCTCCATCGCCTTCAACTAGCTCCACGATTTGCCTATTGACTTACCCTCGACTTCAACTAATCTCCTTCAGGTGTTTCTAGGTCATCCAACAAGGCGACTTGCATCGGTTTTCTGTGGGTTCCAATCGAGGGCCTGCTTAGCAATGTTTTTCGGCCCTTTTCGAAGTGTCTGACATATCTACGAGTATTGCCACTTTCGCCTTTTTATAGAGGTGTCTATCCTGTTCTGAGACCGGATTCCGCAAGAGTGAATTTTTTCAGTGCGCACCGAAGAAATGCGATTCTGCAAGAGTGAGATGAATTTTTCTGGTGCACACCGTGCTGAATTGCAAAAATGCGATTCCGCAACGATACGATGAGTTTTTTGACAGTTCCGGCGTGCACCGTGCGAATATATGTGTTTTTTCACTGGCTATTTGGTAAGTGAAAAATATATTTTTTTTTATAAATTATGTACTAAATTGTTGATTTTTGCATACGTAAGTGGAGTATTATTTTTCAAAGCAGAAATGGACGAAGGACGGAGCTTCGTGTTGAATTTAAGGGCAAACATTTAAAAATTCATAGTGAAGGTGAGAAGTATTTTTATTTCCTAGTACGTTGTCTCAATAACACTGCATTAACGTCACCCATGTTTATTTTTACTCAAATTTAGTAATTTAATTTATTTAATTCAAAAATAAATAATATAACACACACTCATTACTAACCACTTCGTATACATTGCACATGCAACAATCAGAAAAATTACGTACACACTATTGTGTTTGACGTTTGTTTGAAAAATTAATTCAGCACTTAAAAACTCACTAGCTTTTGCTGAATTGCATCAGTGTGCACCGATATTTTCGGTGAATTTTTTCAGTGAGTTTTTTCGGTGCGCACCGAAAAAACTCACTCCTGCCAAATAAGATCCTTGGCCAGTAATCAACAGGAGGTCGTCGTTAGAAATGACCTCCGGCCTGCCTTTGTGTAGGATGCGCCGTAGATACTACCTTCCAAGTGATCAGCCATGAAGAAGCACAGCTTTTACATTGGTTTCGAAGATCCTGAGTTTGGTACGTCTGTAAATGTTGTTGTTTTACCAGAAACCACCGATATGGTATTTATTGAACCACACATACAGTGTCTACCGGGCAACAGATACAATATCTACTGATCAACAGATACCGTATCTACAGAACAACAGAAATATCATCTATTGAGCACCAGATACATTGTCTATTGAGCAACAGATACATGTCCTTTTTTGCTCATCAAAGGACTCAAAATATCTTTAGCAGTAGTCTAATGCATTGGTCTCAACACCCCCAGACCTATGATACCCATCCTGCCTATATATAACTTCATCGTCAAAACAGTCCTTTTTCCTCGCCGAAGGGCTCAAAACGCCAACAGTAGTAGTCTTCTGCATTCGTTCCTTTTATCCTTACGCACACCTGCAGGAGAACCAAAATATTCCCGTGTGTGTTATTAACAGTGACACAAGGAAGCTCATGTGTAAGATTTCGTTGATATCGGACCACGGAAAAATCTTGGAAGAGTTAATTTTAAAGGGGCAAAAACTCCTCTTCCATAGTCCTCCGCGTGGGCGCCCCCTGGAACGGCAATGGTCACTGACCATTGCCAACCAACGTCAAGCCGCCAGTGATGGCGGTGCGATGATTTGGTTGAGGTACCCCTGTGGTGTGGGGTGTGAAAAAAAAATACCACGGCCTTTCCCTTTGAGGGCCTGTCGTTAAAACCGACAATCAAAGGACAGGATGTGTATGCCAGCAACTTGCACTATCCGAAATCTTTATATGCTAACGAAACGTCAACTATGCCTCGGATAAGGACTGACTCAACGGTTACGACTTTTAGCTATCGTACAATGACAAAGATTGGATTCTGGAATGTGCGTACTCTCCTGGACAATGGATCAGAAGGTCCCCAGAACGCACGATTTCTTCAATTAGAGAGTGAATTTCTGAGATACAAATTAAATATCTTAGGAGTTAGTGAGATAAGATGGTGGAACAGCGGAGAATTCATCTCTCCAACGGGCAGCACTGTAATGTTGTACTCCGGTAAAGCTACCGGTAGTCGCCGTGAGTCAGGTGTGGGGCTCCTTTTAACCAGAGCCGCGCGAAACTGTCTCTTATCCTGGGAACCGGTCTCTGACAGGGTCTTGACCGCCAGGTTCCGGACCAAAATGAGGAACATCTCAATAATACAATGTTATGCCCCTACTGAACCCGACAATGTCTTGGCAAAAGACTCCTTCTACGAAGAACTAAACGCCGTTCAGAGCAGAACACCTAAAGGTGACATTATAATGGTTATGGGTGATGTGAATGCGAAAGTTGGCGCTGATAACTATGGGCTCAGACATGTGATGGGGAGACACGGTCTTGGTGATCGTAATGACAACAGTGAAAGATTTGTGGAGTTCTGCAACTTTCACAGTCTCTTCATCGGTGGTACTATGTTTGAGCATAAGGACCACCACAAAATCAGTTGGTCCTCTGTTGATCGGCGCAGAACACAAAATCAAATCGACCATTTTGCCATTAGTAAAAGATTCAAGAGTTGCCTCCTGGACGTGCGAAACAAGAAGGGTGCCGATATTGGGATGGGAAGAGACCATTATCTTATGATCGCTAATGTTCGATTGCGTATTGCAGCCGTGCGCCGCCCCAGCGACGAAAGATCCAGGCCCCGCAAATTCAACACCGCTCGACTAAAAAATCCAGCTGTCTTACAACAATATAATGACCATCTTGCGCAAAAAGCGGCTGAGATAACTAGTCACCCAGATAGTGACATAAACGAAAACTGGGATGCCATAAAAAATGCGTACATTGATAGCGCAAATACCATCCTTGGCCCAAACCCGGATTGCCGGAATAAGCCCTGGATGTCCGACGCTTCATGGCAGCGGATTGTTGAAAGAAAGGAGCTGAAAGTTCGTTTGGCTGCAGCCTCAGACGACAATCGAAGCAGCATCGAACTCCTTTACCGTCAGAAAGCTCGAGAAGTTCAGCGTAGTGTGCGACGCGATAAAAGAGTTTATGCCAATTCTCTTTTAGCGTCAGCAGAAGAAGCCGCTAGAATTAACAACTTAAACGCCGTATACGGTGTCATCAAGGAGTTTACAGGTGGTCGTAACTCCTGCCAACATCCGGTGAAAGATAGTGATGGAAAGCTACTTATCTTGGAAGAAGATCAAATGAGGCGGTGGAAAGAACACTTCGCCGCGGTCTTGAACCGTGTAACCTCTGGTGAAGTTCCCCCTCATATAGATAATTTAGCTAACCATCAAAATGTGCGTATACGGTCCACTGCCCCGACTAAAGAGGAAATAGTCAATGCAATTATTGCACTAAAACGAGGAAAGGCCGCCAGACTTGACGGCATCCCTGCCGAACTTTATCAAGCAGCCCCAAGCGTAACTGCCGATTTGCTGCACCCACTTGTTGATAAAGCGTGGAATACAGAGACCTTTCCCAATGAGTGGAAGGAAGGTTTGATCATCAAACTTCCAAAGAAGGGTAGCCTCGCAGACTGTAATAATTGGAGAGGCATTTGTGTGCTTCCTGCCGTTGCCAAGATAATAGCTAAAATCGTCCTGGAAAGACTAAAGGCCCACTTAGAAAGCACAATTGATGAAGAGCAGGCTGGCTGTCGATCACATTAACACCTTGCGAATCATCATCGAGCAATGCGCTGAATACGATTCTCCGCTTCACTTGCTTTTCATCGATTTCGAAAAGGCTTTCGATAGTGTGAACCGGGATTCTATATGGGCGGCCTTGCGCAGGAGAGGCATCCCTGAGAAGCTTGGGGCTATTATTAAGGCAACCTATGACGGCGCGAAATGTCGCGTTCTGCATAAAGGTAAGGTGTCGGGGGACTTTGAGATTCGCAGTGGAGTTCGGCAGGGGTGCATCCTCTCACCGATCCTATTCCTCATTGTGATCGGCGATGTGTTGCATGCAGCCCTATCCGGACTCGACAGAGGAATTCAATGGACTTTGACATCTTATCTACAACATCTTGACTACGCTGACGACATATGCCTACTCTCCCACAAAATCATGGATCTGTCCGCAATGGCGTTAGATCTCGAGAGGGAGGCAAGCAAGGTTGGGCTAAAGATTAATACCAACAAGACCAAGGTTCTTAGCCCGCCGTTGCGAAAAAGAAATCCGACACCTATTGCCATCAATATTAATGGGCAGCCTGTGGAGAAGGTGGACAACTTCGTCTACCTGGGTAGCATTGTTGCCGAAAATGGTGGTACGGAGCAGGACATCGCTCGTCGTATCAACCAGGCTAAACGTGCATACGGCATGCTGTCCAAAATCTGGCAGGGCAGTTATCTCAGCATCAAGACCAAGCTGGGCCTGTTTCGCTCCCTGGTACTATCAGTACTTTTGTATGGGAGCAGTACATGGAAAGTTTCCGTAGGAGTTACCAGAAAGCTGCAAGTTTTCGTCAACTCATGTCTTCGTCGAATTTTAAGAATTTTCTGGCCCGAAACAATATCAAATGAAGAGCTAAGTCGGCGTACGGGTCAGATGCCAATCGACGAATTGATACGCAGGCGAAAATGGCAGTGGATAGGTCACACATTGCGGAAGAGTGATAACTGCATTGCTTTGCATGCCATGAAATGGAACCCCATTTCCAACCAAGGCCGACCAAGAGGGGGTCCTCGAATCACATGGCGTCGATCTGTGGCAAAGGAGTGTCAGGTACTGGGTAAGTCTTTTGGGGAGTTGCGCCCCATTGCCCAGAACAGAGTACGATGGCGCGCAGGAGTAGTTGACGCGCTATGCCCCGCTAGGGGTTAAGGCAAAGTAGTAGTAGTAGTAGTAAGTATCTCGGTTTTGAACACAGCATAACCTAATAGTATAGACTGCACAAGAGTGATCTCTCCATAGAACTTAGTAGAGTGCTCACTTCATACAACTTTAGCCTCCGCCGATAGATTTGTATGTATTGATTCTCTTGTGTATCTCCCTTGTATAGTCTATACTATTTGTTAATACTTATAAATCTACTGGCGGAGGCGAAAGTTCGTTGGGGTGATCTCTCTTGTGCAGAGGACACCGTTAGTCCAGGCAATGACCAAATTTGCTACTACCGTTCCGAGGTTAGGGTCACTCAAGGAACCTACATACCGAATTTGGTTAAGATCGGAATACGGGAAGTGCTCAGACTAACGGATAAACAGACAAACGCACAGCTTGGATCATTCCATATGACTGTCCATCATGTGAATACGTATATGAGACGGGCCAAAAACTACAAAATCCGCACTTCATATATAAACTTAAAATTCGGAACCAATTTTTAGTTAAATTGCGAAACTATTTAAAGATTTGGATAGCTCGATGGCGACATTATAGTCTGATTCAGGAAGATTCCCCGACATTGTATTTCAAAACGTCTGGTCATTTCGAGAGACCGGACTGGACTTCCCAGTATCACACTGAAATCACTCAATTACTGAAATTGAACGAGAGTCGCATTTGGCCATTCATTTACGACCGACCGTTTGGAACTACAAGTGATATTATCGTCAAATTTTCCTTAAGAGATATCCCTTAATATAATTCCGCAAAGAAATCATAGAAATTTCGAATCAATCTTTTCCTGAACAACTCCATCCCTACTCGCTCTTACATTTCAAAAATGTGGTTTTTGTTTACCAATTTGATTTGGATACGTTTAGTTACCCAAAGGGCTTTTTTAGCCACCTGATAGGTACAACGCGTACAAACAAACGGCATACAAGCCTACATTCCTGGTCCATTGTTCAGGACAAATATTGCTTCGACTGAAACGGCAACTGCAAAAGAAGTATCTCGAGACCAGATGAACTGGGAATTACGTCGACAGATTGTTATAAATAAGTAAATTTCACCATTTTGCCGTCGTTTTATTATCACCGACAATGTCGGCAAATAGGACTTTTATATTCAGTTTCGTTTTTCTCTCTGTTTATCCCAGGGATTGCCGCACCCCACACGCAGACCATCCGTCCATCGTTTCTTGCATCGGTCTTGAGAAATTGCCGGTGTTATTGTTTTATTATGAAAATTTGTGATTATACGCGGCATCGACTTTGATAGTGACGATGAAAGCGAGAAAAGTAGAAGGGATCGAGTCCTGCAACGATGCCTTAGCTCCTTTTTCGCCAATGTTAGCGATGTAGTCGGATAATTTCGAAATGATTGGATTAGATATTTGAAACGACTACGGTTAGTAGGACGATGAAATCTTGTGAAAATTTAAATTATGATTTGCTAGAATTGTTATGAACAAACCATTAGAATGGCTCATTATTAGTTCATTTTCCTTTGTATTTGTTGGGCGTTTTGTATTTTAATAGGGGACAAATTTTGGATATTGAGACTTTTGATCAAATTTTTGATTACTTAAGCGTTTCTTGTTAACCGCCTTCACTATTCACTAGCCTTACGAAGGTATAGGGAATATTGCTAAAATACATAACACCTTAAAGGAGGCTCCGTATGTATACTCGTAGCACTATATGTGGAAATGGTCAGGATTACCCACTGAACCCATTTATTAAGTTTTTAATGATCGGTCATTTGAGATACATTTCATAAAAAAACAGACAGGTTCAGATCTTTGGAGTGGGATCTTAGACAATAGCCATTGAATAATTTCACAATGACGTTTTATTAAGTTTTAAATATTATTACTGAGTGGGGCGATTCCAACATGTTTTCACGAAGTATTGTCTACTTCGTTCTTCCTTCCTTGAATTTAGGGACACATTTTTTGATGAAGTACTGTTTTCACTGCGTCATTACCGGGGTCATTTTACACCAAATTTATGCAGAAGGGAATTTACTTAACAAATGAAAGTCATTCTGGGAATAATACCTTCGCTACATTTTCGTTCCTTCATTAAAAAAATGTAAGAAAGTAATTTTATCAATTTTAGGATGAAATGGCATGTTTCCTTAATTGTTATTTTTCTTTTCTTGTTTCAAAATCTTACCGTTCATGGAGTTAGAAAGGAAAAGTAGAAAAGAGTTTTATTATTTAAAAATAAAAGAAAATTGGTAGATAAATGCCTAATACATATTGAGCAAACTTCAAGGAGGCTATTGTCGAAGTTACACCAAGAGCCATTTTTCGTTCATGTGTTCTTCACTTGTAAATAAATTACGACGAAGAAATGCTTGATTTTTACAATATCGGGAAGCTTTTTATTATTAGTAAATACACATTTCGTCCTCTTCCTTGTTTTGCATAAACTAAAAAAAAGGCAAATAACTCTCTGTTTCTAGATACGAGTATTTAAGCAAAAATGTTTAGAGGCATATTGCGCTCCGACCATACGATAACATAGCTGTTGCAAATATGTTGTTTTAGTATTATCACTTGGTCTCAAGTCTTGGTTATATCATCCATCACTAGATCTAGATTATCCTCATTTCAACCAAAACCGGAGAAAAGCTTCGCACAGGTTTTGATCTCATTTATTGCTCACAGTGTGCTGAAATATATTTTGCGAAGGTAGGTTAACTGAATAAGATAAGATGACTAAATAATATTGGTTTAAATCTTTACTTTAACTATCATTCTGTATTGATGGGCTTCCATAAGAGCAACCGCATATTGGGCTGTAATGAACCACCTGTAACGAACCATATTATGGTCTGGTAGTGCTGCTCCCACCGGCAGATCGAAGCAGCACCTGATGAGTAGTGATCTGTTGGTGGTACGAAACCAGAGGCCGAGGGTCCCATTACACCCGGACCCAGGTGCGACCGCGTGGGCGTCTGATCCGTCCGCCAACCATTCCATCCTTATCGACTATTTTTTGTATTCCCCATTTTTACCTCCCCTGTTTGTGTTGTCTTCCCCAGGCCTATGAATTTTTGTTAATACGTAAAGGACAGGGGCAACGAGCGGCGAAAACCCCGCCCACATCTCCCGAGCTGAGCTACAGCAAGCATAGGCCACTGCTTAGCTAGTTGAGGGGCCTTTTCCTTCGCCAGATGGCATAGCCCGACCTACACGGTCATATGCTATCTTGGGCTCCGTCCCCACGGGCATCTTCGGATGCCCACCAAACCGTCCGTTACAGGGCCCAGCACAAGGACAGGGCAGACTCAAAACACCTGTGGATAATTTTATTCCTTATCGTTTGACGATCACAATGACGTGACCTGGGGAGGGGTCCAGGTCCCGAAATATTTTGATTTTTTTTTTGTCTTGTTACGAATGGGATCGTGCGCCTATTCCTAATACCAATTTCATATTCGGTAAATAGATAAAGTCAAACTGACCCCACATTAGGCAATGCAAATTTTCGGGCTGTTCAACCATTTTTTAATTATTTCTACTGCAAATATATCCTACTCTGATGTGGAATTAAAAAGGCTCAAAATAACCTTGAGGTAGCTTTAAGGAAAGGACTAAAAAGGTTTCGGATTTGATGTCTTGTGACTAACGGTACCATATTTGACTGTCCATTTTGGTTTCATTTCCTAGACAAGATCACACCAATACCACATTGGGCGCCGAATATTTTCGGGCTATTTCGAATATACTGTAAATTACTATTGACGTGAAAAACAGGCCTTAAGGTAGCTTATACTATTGTGTCTTAAACCCTTCTGGGAAAGAGCGCGTGAAAACTCCATCAGAAACCTTTACCGGTTGTAGATTTATTCACCTATTTTGGTAGTGCTTTTAAGCTACTGAAAAGTACTTAGAACTAAGAGTCAACTTTAAGAACTATAGGCATTTCGAAGCGCACTATGATAAAATGTTACGAGCGATTTCCGATTAGTTGAACAGGGCACAAAGATAGTTAAGGCCAGGAATTAGAAGGACTTTATCCAACCAAATATGTTTTAATGCACGCAAAGGAACTGACATTAATAGGGATTAGTAAGGATCACAAGACCCGTTTTTTTTTTTTTTAATTTACGGGATCATTTAATTTTAGAGTCATAGAATCAAATCCGTTTTACAGATTTTGTTATCTTCGTGTAAAGTGGAAAACGCGACGTGGATGGGTGGAAGCCGGTGGTTCAGCGCCAAAGAAAGCGAAGTCGATCGCATCTGCCAGAAATGTCATGACCAGCGTGTTTTGGGATGCGAAAGGAATCCTTTTAATTGATTACCTTGAAAAATTCAACAAAAGCGGGCGAATATTACTCCAAACTTCTTGACGAGCTGGATGCAAATTCGCGAGAAGAGGCCTGGTTTGAAGAAAAAATAGGTTTTCACCAGTACAACGCACCTATACGCAAGTGTGCGTTGCCAATGGGAAAACTGCGAGATTTGAGGTACGATTTGTTCGACCATCCCCCCTATTCTCCTGATTTGCACCCTCTGACTTCCATCTGTTCCCAAACTTGAGGAAATTTGTTTCTGGGAAGCGCTTCGCATCCAATAAAGAAGTTGAGAAGGCCGTATATTAATATTTTCACAGCCTTAAAGACTTTTACTTCCGGGAAGGAATACTGATGTTGCAGAAACGCTGGACCAAGTGTGTTGAAGTCAAGGAATTATGTCAAGATTATGTAGAAAAATAAAATCATTTTCTAACTGAAAATCTCAGTCTTTCATTGTCAGGCCGAGAAATGTTCACCTTACCCTCATATTTGTTGTGAGTCCGCAATTCGCCCCACTTTCGCATATTATCTGTATGGTGGCTGTTTGAATTCGCTCGTCGCAGATCCGAAGCGTTCGATTCACTCTGGATCTCTCTCTGCTTGATTCGAACTAGCCTTTTGTTATATCAATTTGTAGCTGTCATGTCCGAGGTATTTCACTGCAATGGAACGTCTTTGGGGCGACAACGTGTCACTCTGCTTCATACTCACCCACTAATTTCAGTCTGACATGCAATATTAGTTCCATTCCTTATACCAACATAAAATTGTCTGGGAGCTCCTGAAGTGCATAATCGAGATTGAAGTCTTGCATCACAAAAATACATGAATTGTCTATATTTTACGAGCATAAATGAACAACGATGATAAATAGTTTTTTTTGGTTCTATTCGAATCTTTATTTTATCTCGATTAATGCGCAACAAATTAGAGTAGAACGTACATGATCAAAATGTACATTGACTGGTGCGAAGTATTTATGTGAGTAGAAAGGAGATGGGAGGGAGCAGAGGAGAACAGACAAAAGTCGATTGAACTTTTGTCTAATTTTTTATTTGTTATTAATTTGTGTACGTTTGCTCTCTCAAATGTGTTAAATATACGGACCGATTTGTTAAATTTTCAAATGAAATTGACAATTATACAATTCAAATAAATAAGGTTCAAAATCAAGTAACAATTTTGTAAATGAAAAAATACATTTTTGAGTGAAATTAACAATTTTACGAATCAGATATTAAATCTTTCCGTAAAATACATATTATATTTTCGAAGCAACTTCACACATTTCTGAAAGAAATAAATTGATTTTTGAATTCAATTAACGAATTCTTAATTGATGAAATTTGTTCTAATTCGGAGATTTGTGGATTTGATACGTAAAATTTTCAATTTCATTTGACACTTTAGCAATTTGTTTCGTAAATATGTTTACTTGAATGAAAAAGATATACGAGAACATACAATGCAAGCGCTTATACATAATTATATGTATACATATAACTGTCTACAATTTCCCTATAAGGCAAAAAAAATAATCAAAGCACTCATCAAGACAATTCACAATAAAATCAATTCAGGATTTGATGAACTGTTTTTTTTTATGAAAATCAATTTGCCATGGAGGAGGCTCAATCATAACTGATTGAAATTCATATCGTGTTTTGTGTGTCAGAAGTAATTCTCAAAACAATCCACAGACTTCCTTCCTGCATAGAACCCTCTCCCCTCGAGACAATCTTCGAAGGATGCCAATTGCTTTTCCTTGTCGAGTCATGTACTTCTTTCAACAAATCCTTAGATGTTAAATTTAAAATGTATATTTTTAAATTCCCATCTTGCAAAGGTACAGTGATAACTGTACAGGATTTGGCTTCGGTTCATTTCAATCCCCGCCTTTTTAGTTCCATCCTCTGTGCACAAAATTATGTGGTGGAAGCGAGTTGTGAAAGCTCATCAGGCTGATAAGAGAAGTCTAAAATTTAATCAATACAGCGAAGTTGCCATAAAAGCGAGTACTCCTTGAATTTTCATATTAGAAAACACGACCATGAATAAAAGGACTCGGAACACATGAAAGCATGTACTGTGCGAGTAATTGCAAATTTGGCACTTGCACGAATGTTCGGAATGGATTAGATTTATTGCTATGTGGTTTCTTATTTGATTTCGCCTTCTATAAGATTTTCCGTAATTGTTCTACGGAGAGAGTTATGAAATTGTTTTGAAACAAGGGTGCAAGCCCAACAATGTTTGAAGTGTGCTTCTATGAAAAGGGCACAATATAATTCCCGGGTTTTGATGATTCAAAGAAACTGACTTCAATTATAGTTACTGTAAATACATGTAGTTTGAATAATTGCCTCTGTACACATATGTATGTACTATGCAACAATTTCACAAAATCTATATAAAAAAGATTTTAAAATTATTTGCCTAAGAGAAGCGAGAATAAGGCTCTGATTGATGGCTGTCGGTGGGAAGGTGACCAGGGACGTAAATAGTCATCGCTCACGGTGCACCTTGGAGGCCGGGTGACGTCTGAGACAATTACAGCTTTGCCGCAATACAGCAAGGCCACTTTTTCAGCCGACCGATACATTCTCTTGCTACTCGTGGGGTTTTCATGAAGTCGGAAAATACTAAAAAAAAAAAAAAAAACAAACCAAAACAGAATTAGACACGCACTTCACAAGCTCGGGAAGAGGAGAAACGTGTGACTGCATCATCGTCCCAGATGAGCTATATCTCTCTGATGTGGGTAAACCTAGAGAGGCAATGTCACTGACCACTAACTACTTTCAATCGGTGAAAATCGTATATTTAATATCATATATCATATAAATCAAGTCATATTCCGATATCACATCTTCGTCACACCATTCCGCTCCACTTGGCTAGCCAGTAGCAAAGTGTTTCTCGAAGTCTGTTTCGGCGACAATATAATTTGTAGATAGCATATCGTGCACCACACCCTCTAGGCTGGACAGGATGCTACTATGCCTATATGGTTTCACCGTCCAGTTTGCATACACTCGCTAAACGCGGCGTTGAGCCTTATTTGTAGGTCGAGGGGGAGTAAGTGTAAGATAACATTAAGTGCCTCACCTGGACAAGAAAGTGCGTCACTTAGTTTTTTGCACCTTGCTCAGCATATCAACATTACATTTGCTACGCACCGCTGTCAACCTGATCAGCGACCCTCACGTGAGTAATGGTCGCATAACAGCAGTGTGCAACTACAAAAAAAAGACTGGCAGCTATGGCTTTTGGTTAGAAACTTCTTTATAGGGTGCTCGTATCGTCAATCGATTTACTATAATTCTTCCTGCAGTTCCTTTTGGCTTATTTGATGGGTTTTTGTATATATTGTATTTAGATAGTCTTTATAAGTTTATGTATTCAATGTTCTTGCAATGTACAAATGGAAATTATTTTCAGTGAAATTGGAATTTGTGTGACACTTGGTTTCATTCTGCACACCAACTTAGTATGCATCTGTAGCTTAGCTCGGTAACGCACCTGACATTTTTTGCTACTCGAAACACAGTCGTTTGCGGTTGTCTGCGGTTCAAGCCCCGCAACGGGACCAAATAATTTTTATTTTCAAATTTCCTCTGTTTAATTTTCTTCAAGCTGAGTGGTTTCGTACAGATAGAAGCACTCACCAGGTCTTGCATCTTTGCAGTTATCCGTGTGCAAGACGACGACGAAAGTGAGAGAATTCTGTTAGCATGAGCCGCGAAGACGTGATGATTTTACTTGCCAGGGAACAAATGTCACCCCTCTAGTGAGTCAATATAAGTGCTGCAGACCATCTAGATCTCCACGTCCGAGTTTTCAAGTAAAAGTCATCAGGCCTTCACGGCTTATACTAACAGGATTCTCACACTATCGTGGTAGTCTTGCACACCGATAGTTGAAAAGATGCAAGACTTGATGTACAAAACTACTAAGCTTGGAAAAAATAAAACAGAGGAAATTTGAGAATTAAAAGTATTAGGTCCCGTTGTGGGACTTGAACCGCAGACGACCGTGTTTCGAGTAGCAAAAAATGCCCGGTGTGTGAGCTAAGTTACAGACGCATACAAGTTGGTGTACAGAATGAAACCAAATGTCACAAAAACTACAGTCTTTATAAGGTTGCCAATAGTTGTGTTTCTATAAAAAGATTAAAGATATCTGTTGTCATTTTCCTAAGACAAGTCAGATCTTCGTTCCACCATGTGCGCAGAGTTGTTTTTTTTCTATACTCAGGACAAGAGATTTTGTACCCTGCGTCTAAAACTTTCTCGAAGGTCTCAGACTTGGCCTCTAGCTCCTTTACTGTCTCCGTGCTTGAGTTGGGATGTAGATGGTTTTGTGGAAATAACCTGTGAGAATTTCAATCAAGTCGGCTCTTCTAGGATTCCTAAATGGCTGATGTGTAGTCCTACTTTTGTTGCAGCCGTGTCAAGGCTATGTAGTTACACTTTACCGGTGGCAGCTTACGATGCGAGGCATGACGTTAGTGTCATCTGCATATGCATATGCTTTACATAGTCTTAAATAGTTATGTTCCCTTGGTATCGGTACTCATCTTCCGGATGGCGTAGCAGTAGTTGCTAGGTTGAAAAGCGTCAGAGCCAGCCCATCGCCCTGCTTAAGTCCAGTACGCATTTCAAACATGTCAGTCAACCTATTTTACATCCTGCCCTGTTCTGATTTCCCACTAAAAGATATTAAGCAAAACCACATTTGAAGTAGTTCCATTATCTATTGCAGTAGTAGCCAACGATGTACAATAGTATACTCAATAAACTGTATTCATGATTATTTTACGTATATATGTAAATAAAACCGACAATCGAAGTAACTTATTTAATTTACAAATTTCAGCATTCCCAGGGAGAAGGGTTGAAACAATCTTTTCGATTGAATTTTCACAAATGATGCTTTCAAAAACAGAAAATAATTACAAAATATAAATTATACGTTGAAATCAAAAATCCACTGACCAATGCGTATTATAATTCAATCATACATGATTAAAGCCATATTTCCTGCAGACCTTCCTACTTCAATATAATATGCAGATGAAATTGTATAGTTTAATTATTTTGCGAATTGAATTGTTTAAACACAATAGCATTATGACATGCAAAACGAATGGCCACAGTGAATCCTGACCAAAAGTCCAGGGCTCACAAACGAAAAAAGGGAGTTTACTTTGCTTTTAATTAAATTGTAGGTCCATCAGTGGCTTTTCCGAGCAATTGTTGCTTAATTAAAGCTTTTAGTCTTAAAATGTCGGTGAAATTCATTTACAAGTAGTCAGGCCCAAAAGGCTTCCACAATATCGGCTCGTGGCAAGTAGACTCTACCGAAATGTTGCAGGTTCGATTGCTTTTTGGCTTCAATGGACCAGGCCGACGACCATATTATCAAGCGCCAGCAAATGCACTTAAGGAAGTATTATGAAACATCCTCCCAAAATCAGAGGGCGTAATGATGAAAAAGAGTAGCATGGCTTCGACAGAAATCTCATTGAGCTGAAATACTATGTTGTCCCGACCCAGGCTGACAGTATTCATTGTTTTATGTATATGTCCGTTCACTATACACGTTTCAGCATCTATATCCTTCGCGCAAGGTAAATCCGGGTACTTCACATATTGTTCGCAGGATTGTTAACATCTGGTAGTCCCATCAAAAATTCATTCCACTTTCGGATGCAACATATGCGACCAGTCGAATGAAGCTGAGTGCCAAGAAAGTTTTTACTTTTTATCCTTTCTCACTCCTTGTGAAAAATAGGACAAGTAACAAATCTTCGGGAGATGGTACTTAGAAAAACTATCATCTGAAAAAATGGGAGAACACAACTGTATCGTCTTTTTTAACGGAAATGTTGGAAAGCAAGTTCGGGCAGCATACTGAGCCCAAATGAAGGGTCAGAACGAGTATCATATCTTGATACCAATAAATATCTTCGCACTTTTTGGATTAGTGAAAAACTGTTTAAATAAATATTAACGAGCTGCACACTTAAATAAATAATGCTATTGTTCCAATAAATTTCATTGAAAATGAAGCAATGTTAAGATACATCCAGCTCTTATAGTACATTTATTAACTAAAGGTCCGCGTAAGCTTTCTTCTCAGTGTCCTTAAAGCAAGGATTGATGAAACTTTGACCAGCATAATTGGGCGGATCTTTCTTTGTGTGTTTCACAGTTGCCATTAGTTTCGATAAGAAAAGGATAAGGTTTTAAGGAGTATATCATAACAGCACACTTTGAGACGTCAAAGAGCAAGTCGTTGGCAATATATATAATATTGTTACATCAGGAAGCTAAAATGTCAATATCGGATTACAAGGCAAAACAATTCTCGAGATTGGAGACCGCAAAGAGCTTACAGTCATCAACGTAAAGTAAAGAGAGACAACTAAGTAGCGGAGGAAGGTCATTTTTGAAAAGTATGAAGAGTAAGGGCCCTATAATAGACCCCTGACGAACACCAGACAATTGAACAAAAGATAAAGAGATTAGATTTTGAAAAAGAACACTAGAGGACGGATTAAGAAAGTAGGAGACAAGCCAAGATATAAGCCAAGAAGGGAAATCAAGTGCGACTATTTTGTCAACTAAAATCCTATGGCTGACAGTATCAAACGCTTTCCAGAAGTCTGTATAGATACCATGCACAACAAGGTGCTTGTTAAAAGAATTAGCGACAAAGTTGGTCGACTCCGCTAAGTTGGTGACAGTAGATTTCTGTTTCTGGTTAGGACTAATGACGAGCACAAAGTGATCGTAAATGTGCTCATGTAATTTAGAGTAGGAAGAAAGAAGCGAAATAGGACGGTAATTAGAGGTTCTGGTCACCTTGCTTGGGTATGGGAACAGTAACATAGTATCATTTCCCATCAAGTTGTTCTAAACTCCTTGGGCGGATTGTTTTCAACAAGATATACAACTGGTTTGGACACCTGATTTGTCCCAATCAGCATGGATTCTATAAGAAAAAATTTACAGTTACAAACTTGGGAGAATTTGTTGATTTTGTCGCTTAATTCGTCAGCAAACATATTCATGTTCATGTCATCTAATACTGACTTCTCTAAGGCTTTCGCCACGGTAAACCATGGAATTTTGCTTGATAAACTGCTTGCTTTTAATTTCCCACCTTTTCTTGTCTCATAGCAGTAGTAGTAGTACCATCTCTTCTGAAAAATTCTTCTCTACTTTACTACTCTACTCTGATGACTGTAAGCTATTTTTGTCTGTTTCTTGTGTTGAAAATTGATTAGCGCTGCAATCAGACATATATTTTCTATCTGCTTGGTGCTGCTCTAATCAGTTACAGCTTAACGTCTCCAAATGCAAGGTTATGGTCTATCCGCTTAAACCCTATCCTATCACGTTTCTTTATAAAATTAATTTCATGGCTTTTGGTAATCTGTCACTATTTCATGACCTAACGATGAACGTAATAAAGCAAAATTGGGTTGCCTAGCGAAATCCTGCCGCAACCATCCTAAATTACCGTAACTGTGACTAAATTTCTATACCAATTGATTAAATTTAACTTTTGATTGATATGTTTTTTAACTAAATGAGACACCATTTGAAAGATAATTATGTAAAGAATAATAAAAGAGTGGTTGCCAGCTTTCTGCATGCCGTTTTTGTATTTCTAAGTGTAACGGTCTCGAAATGTAAGGGGATGGGAGACAAAATATGATCTCATATTTTCCCCTCTTCCTATTTTCTCCTTTCTTCAAATTTGAAGAAAATCTCTCTCTCTCTCTCAATTGCCCTAACCCCTTGTGGGGTATAGCGCGTCACTGTTACATATGGCCCAGTTGACGTTTCGATGGCATAAAATGGTTTCGGAGAATGCAGTTGCCAGCATGCACTTCCTGCACGTCCATATGGCCACGAATGTCGTCGTGGACGGGATTCGAACCCGACACGCCGGTATTCAAACATGAGACTGATGCCTCAACACACTGCGCTACCGGTCGCCCCAAAAGAAGAAAATGCCAGAAATGGAATGTACCCGGTGGTATTTTTTTTTTACCTTAATTTCCCCTCTATGAGGACCTCCCCTTAAAGTTAGCCTATTACGACGCATCTTTCTCCGGTGAACTATGAAGCTTCGTATACATATGAGCATTCATGCAAGCACAGAATCTCGTCCAGACCAAATTGCACGCAATGCGCATAAAATTGTGCGCGCGCATATGCTCCTACCGTATGTGTACGCGCATGAATGCTTATATGTGTACGTGATATTTGCGCGCACGAACGCTGTGCGCGCACAGAGTCTCGTCCAGACCAAACGCTGTACACGCACGAATGCTCATATGTGCACGCGATATTTGCGCGCACAGCGTTCGTGCAAGCACGAATGCTCATATGTAACGAAGTATTCTACACATTCCAACAATGTTTCATGTATGAAGGTTCAGCTGTTCGTGAGGTATTCTATGGACAGACGAACAGACGGACAGACAGAAATTTGACCGACTTTAAAAGGGTTTTGTTTTACTACAAAACCCTAATAAAAACAGAAAGGTGCAGATTTTTGCAGTGGGAGCTTAGATTACAAGTAGACCTGATCCTGAACCTGAATGCGAAAATTCTTAATTAAACCATAAACTCTCTTTATTTGGAGAAAATCAATAATATCAACCAGTTCAATCTACGGTCTTGCACTGCCATAAAACACGTGGACAGGAAGATTACCATCTCCTTGAAAATTTTGAAATCGCATGCAACTTGTGAATCTTTGAAAAGAAGTTAAAATTCGACCACGAGTATTCTTCAGTCTGCATTTCGTATATCGTTGGGCACCCATCTTGGGAATACCAATTTTAAGTACAGGATCCTATATTCATACTAGATTCTCTTCTACGAAGATTATGTAAGACGAAAGGCCATACGATGGAAGTCCATTCCTCTTCACTTTTCTGTTAATACTTTTTCATTCTCTCCAATTCGGTAGAACACGACCATTGAAGGCTTTTGTGTAATCGACCAGAAGACAGACACAGAATAGAATGAATGATACGTTTCGTGTTTCGAATTGTAAATTTTCAAGTGATAAATGTCGGCCAAGTACTCTTGGCTATGGCGAGTAAAAATTTCCCCATCAAAGATCGCCACATTCCATTATTTCAATATAAATGTTAATGCACGGGGCGAAAGTATCTTTTCGATACGGTTTTGTATGTGAGTGCAAGATACTCGTACTCGTGCGATATATTTGGCAAAATCGAAACGACTGACGCGACAGGGGGTATATGTAAAGCTTGTTGTTCGTGACTCGTTGTCCTTTTATAGCTGATCAAACTCTCTAAATTCTATTATTTCTGAAAGAATGGTTTATTCATGACGGGAATTGATATGAGCTACACACATCCAAATGGAGAACGGAATTGAAAAGGACAGTTGTCGTAAAGGAGAAGACACATTTTCCTTTGGAAATTTTCAACTGATAATCTAAGCTTCCCAAAGCTGTAGCATGGGAATTTATAAGATGGCGATTTGACGTGTGTCAGGATGCAGTCTTCCTGAATTAATTTCATATTGCTGCTGCTCGCATTTGGGAAATCTTCAATCATGGGAAATTGTGCGAACTTTTCAATTATTTACTAGAAGAGAAACGTGTATCTTAATTTTTTAAACACATTTGTCAAATCCACCACGTATTTTCAATTTCGTAGTTCTATCTGTCTTCAAAATTCAATCTGTTCTGTTGCATGAATGGTAATAAACACCCATTTTAAGTGTCCTTCAACAGCGCAATCTTTGGCCATAAATCAGTAAATAAATGAAGGAAATTCTTACGCTTCATTTCGGCAATATAACGATGATGCTTACAAGTGAACTTTCGGCATGACACACATTCCGACGCAATTTTTATGTTGGCCTCGTAAATGCCCGAACAACAGGAAATTGTTTACGTCAAAGCTGTAAAAATGGTGAATTGCTTTCTTTTCCAGTAACAAATAAGGAAATTCTTGGTGGCAACAAGAAAAATTCTACCATTTGGGGAGGACTTTCACAGTTACGCTTCGCTCAGTTTATTCTGTCTTTGCCGGATCCCTGCATACCTGAGCAACTTGTATCTTACACTTTGATTTTCCCGGGGATGGGTGAAACTTAATTGATGATTAAGCAGTTTCTAAAGTCTGAGATTTATGATCTGCCGCATCCTGCCACCACACAAAATCCAAACGAAGGAGCCCTTTACCAAGAGTATGAGGTTCTTAAGTGTTCAAGTGCCACTCATCGAGTACGCGTACTGGATTTCTACATATTGGTGGTAATGGTCCAATTTACACGAGGCTTCATTACCCTGGGTAGTAAAATGACGGATATGAACGGATTCCGACAGACAAAAATTCACGCGTCCGTCGCGTTTCTATGACCTTGAACAGTGGGCCAATTCCCACGAGGACGGATTACCCTGGGTAGTGAGACACAGTGATGCGACAGGTACGTACAGGTTTCCGCGGCACCGCTTCACGAGTCCGTACCGTTTCTCTCAGTAGTTGCACCACATAAAATGTTTCCCTCATTTCGTGGGAGTTGCGAATATTATTGGATTTTTTTTTTAAGTTATGTTGAGTCAAAATGTATTCTGATTTTTGTTGTTCATAAACTAAGCCCTAGTTCAAACACCGTCATCTTGTCTATACAGACCGGCATGTTACGTGACCGAAATTACGTTGACGTCATATAAAACATATTGGTATGTAAATATCGTTCTTCTCGGCACCACTCAGATGGATAAAAACACCATAAGTAAAATGTTTTACCATTATACAGGGTGGGCCATCTAGTGGTTTCTTTTTAAATCATAGGTTATTTTGACAGTGAAAGCTGTTTCCCGCTCGAAATCTTATACATACATACATACGGTTCCTAGTAGAATTTTGAACATCCACAGAGAAATACAGGGTGGTGCAAAACTACCGTTATGGTTCAAATGCTTAATAACTTTTTAATTTAATTTTAATTTTTTATTTTTATTTCAGAATTTTGTGAAGAAAACTTCGGGAATTTGAAATGGAACAGTACACAACACAGCAGCGATCAAAAATTGTTGAATTTTATTTTGAAAATCAACGGTCAATTGTTTTGACGCAGCGTGCTTATCGTCGTTTTTTTAATATGCGTACTGGACCTTCAGCACCAACAATAAACCGCCTGGTTGCAAATTTTCAACAATATGGTACAGTAGGACACATTCCATGTACCGGAAGACCTCGTACGGCCCACACGGAAGAAAATATCCAACGTGTTGTGGATAGAGTGCAGGACAGTGGAGAAACATCGACAAGAAGACGTTCGGCACAACTGGGGCTATCGCGGAGGTCCCTTCAGAGGATTTTGGCTACATTGCACATGTTCCCGTATAAGGTTCAGCTTGTGCAAGAATTGAAGACGATAGACTACCAACAACGGCTTGATTATGCCATTTCGTTCCGACAAAAAGCAGAAGAAAATCGCTATTTCATTCACAATTTGATAATGAGCGATGAAGCCCATTTCCAATTGAATGGTTTCGTAAACAAGCAAAATTGCAGGATATGGGCTACGGAAAATCCAAGAACAGTTCATCAGCAACAATTACACCCACTTAAGTGTACTGTTTGGTGCGGCGTATCGTCTGAAAGGATCATTGGTCCATATTTCTTTGAAAATGCACATGGCGCCGCAGTTACGGTTAATGGTGCTGAATATCGAACGATGCTGGACAATTTTTTGAGGCCAGCTGTAGAAAACCATCCACAGTTGTGGTTCCAACAAGATGGAGCCACAGCCCACACTGC
The DNA here is from genome assembly GCA_964017055.1 of Chloromyia formosa. Classification (NCBI taxonomy): domain Eukaryota; kingdom Metazoa; phylum Arthropoda; class Insecta; order Diptera; family Stratiomyidae; genus Chloromyia; species Chloromyia formosa. Next base: position 140,407,485 of record OZ024813.1, read on the forward strand.
AAGGGATACAATGGCTCTGTTACGGGACCTCTTTGGCGAACGCATTATTTCGCGCAGAAGTGATTTCAATTGGCCCCCACGTTCACCGGATTTAACAGCGCCAGACTGTTTTCTTTGGGGTTATTTGAAAGAAAGGGTATACGTAAATAAGCCAGCGACCATACCACAGCTAAAACAAAACATTCGCAATGAAATTCGAGCCATAACACCCGAAATTTTACAAAAAGTTATGGAAAATGTACTGGAAAGAGCACGAATGTGCGGGATATAATTTTTCATACTTAAGCCAAAATTATTCCCCATTAATATACTGTATAACAAAAAAAAAAAATTATAATAATTAACCATTAAATAAAAAAGTTATTAAACATTCAAACCATAACGGTAGTTTTGCGCCACCCTGTATAACAAAATTCAAAAACAATCGGAAATAAGAAAAAAATTAATACACTAATTAATGGATAAAAGGTGAATAAAGTATGTATGTATGTACCTATTCATGCTTGCTATTTTATCCTCACACTTCTCTTATACTTGATTAGTAATTCCTCAAAGCAAGGATACATCTAGCAAGTTAGGGCCTCTAACTATCACATCATCTTTGCTTAAACATACCTATTGCAGTGAAAAATAAAAAAGCCCGACGGATATTTGGTTGCTGTGCTCCTTACTTTCTTTCTCCTTGCGATATATTCAAAAGGGAGGTGCTGTGAACTTGTATCTACTGATTCACGTAATTCTCCATTGAAGTGCAATGATCCAGAAAATTCCAACAACTTTATGTTGAGCGTGGTTTGTACATTTCTGTACAACAGACAACAACAACGTTCAAACATGGAAAACAACATGGAAAGGAAGAAAATAAAAAAAACGTTGAGTATCAACAAGACCGAGTGAGTGGCTTTGGGTGTGTAATACGCCACTCCAAGTTTCCTTTTCACTGTTTCTGTTTGAAAAATTGTTCTTTGCCATGCTTTCGGATTTTGAATTCTGGGTATCCTCGAAGGTTTCTCCTGTCGTTTTTCAGGATTGTACCTTGTATCCGGCCAGGATCATTTACTTGTATTCGGGGTTGGTGTTTATACGAAGATTTAGATTCTATAAGCTCTTCATCCTATTTCAATTTATTGTCTCGGTGTTTGGCGATTTATTTATTTATAGAATCCCCCATTGTTATCTTCTGATATTGAATTTCTCCTATAGTTTGTTTTATTAGATTAGTTATGCCGAACGATCGGGTGATTTTCGGGAGCAAGCGTTCTGATTTGATAGGGCAATGGTTTGATAGCTATTTACCTTTGAAAACGAGATGGGCATTTGAAAATCATCTCAAAAACAGCTTTGGGGAAGTGAATGGCAAATATGTCTTTTTTTTTGTTGACAATAATTGGTTCACTTGGATAGGATTTTGGAAAAGGTTAAATTCAATTTGATTAACAAACTGCCACTCCAAAATTGGGTAAATATAACAATGCAACTACAAATTTTCGTTTCCGCTTTTTTATCGTATTTAAAATTCTGTCTAATTGAATGTTACAATTTATGATACGTTATGTATCCTCCACTTATACTTCCTTAAGGATGAATATCTAAATATTCTGAGTAGAGGCATTTGGAGCAATAAGTGTAATAGTTTCCCTATAAGCGATATACCGAAAATGATGAAGCCAATGATGGCAACAATAGTTCTGAAATGGGCTACGAGCAGTGTTTTCATCGTCTCAAAGAATTCAGATTCCGTCCATAGACAGAGAGGTGAGCTGATCAAGTTTCTACAAGAGTATCAAGTTGATATCATGCTCATCCAAGAGACCTTTTAGAAACCAAATGAAAAAAAAACACCTGTGATTCCCCAACTACATTTTATATCATACAGGGACGAATAATTGGTAAACAAAGGAAGAAGTGCAGCCATTGTTAAAGGAAGAAATATTAGCATTCACTCTATACTGGCAATCACATATACGAGTAGCATAGAGCTTACCTCTATGCAAATGCGTAAGACCTTCTCGGGGTTTGGTACGAAATGATGAAAATCATAGTCTCCACTATGGATATCTCGATTGTAAAATATCGACTTGCCAAAATCTTGATTTTTTAAATATCGACAATAATTGAAAAAAATAAAAGAAAATAATTCAATGGACTTTAACATCTTATCTACAAAATCTTGACTACGCTGACGACATATGCCTACTCTAGCCCGAAATCATGCATCTGTTCGCAAAAGCGTTAGCTCTTGAGAGTGTGGCAAGCAGGGTGGGGTAAAATTTAATACCAAAAGGACCAAGGTTCTTAGCTCGCCATTGCAAAAAATCCTACACCTAATTGCCATCAATACTAATAGGCAGCCTGTAGAGAACGTTGACAACTTTGTCTACCTGGGTAGCATTGTTGCCGAAAATGGTGGTACGGAGCAGGGCATTGAAATGTGCATACGACAAGCTGTCGAAAATCCCGTAGAGCACTTATGTCAGCATCAAGACCAAACTGCGCCTATTTCGCTTCCTGGTTCTGTCTGTGCTTTAGTATGGGAGCAGTACATGAAAAACTTCCGTAAGAGTTACCAGAAAGTTGCAAGTTTTCATCAACTCATGTTTTCGTCGAATTCTAAGAATTTTCTGGCCCGAAACAATATCAAATGAAGAGCTAGGTCACCGTACAGCTCAGATGCCAATCAACGAATTGATACGCAGGCAAAAATGGCACTGGATAAGTTGTTTGGGGAGTTGCGCCCCATTGCCCAAAACAGAGTACGATGGGGCGCAGGAGTGGTTGGTTGGTTGTTGAAAAAACGAACGCCTGCGGTGAAAAACCTACATTTGCGGTTCAAAATACGCTACCGTTGGATACGCTTGGATATTTGCGTTGAAAAAATGACCGCTTGCTGGGATAAAACCAACGCTTGCCTTGAAGAATCGAACGCTTGCGGTGGAAAATACGCAAGCGTTGTAAAAACGCAACGCAATTATTGTTTCCACAAGCGTTTCTGGCGTTAAAAAAACGCGTGTACAAATTGACAAATTGAGCCTAGTGTCTATACCTCCTCAGAAGTGACCAGCGATGAGACGTGCTCAATAGCTAAGACGGCTATCGGTTGTGTGGGCGGGGTTTTAATAGGTCGCTCTGCCTCGTCATCGCTATATACCATACAGTATCACGCGATATGTGAATGCCCTCACAAAATATACAAATAAAGCTGGCCGCAGAACTCCTAACCATCCCCGGAACTAGCACGGGGGTCCCCTGATGGTGATGGGGATAAATAAATAAATTTTGCAAGCACAAGTAAACTTTGTCTTCCTAAACAAATTTCAGCTTTAATTCACAAACATTTAAGTAACTTGCTAGTAGCTATTATAATAAAATAATGTTTAAAGAAAAACTAGAAACTCATATCTATGCCTATTGTTATAATTGTCTGTAATTCTACCAAAACATCAATTAATGTATGTACGAGTATATGTCTGCAACTCAAATATTTAAAAATAAAAGGAAATAGATAAACAAAATCTTTAAATTCACCTTATCCTTACAATTTTATCTCTCAGTCGACAAATACAACTCTGCCACTATTTTTATTTATTAATTAAGGTACTTTGTGCTTAATATCGAAATATCCATCTTCCTATGCCTGATGGAATTGATTGAGAACAGAATTTTTTTTGTAGTGCATCCGTTAATGGTCCTTTCTAATCCTGATATTTTGAGTCGGTAGGAGCCCCTTCCAAGAACTACTGACAATTATTCGAATAAATCCCACCGCTTCCGCTTGGTGATCCTACCAGTACCTCACGACACAGGACAGGGGATGAAGGCCCCACTCGGTTGGCGGCCTCAAGGTGTCGGTGCGCACTAGTGGTGACGAACCACAAAGGCATGCGGGAAAAAACCGTATGAACCATTTGAGTCGGCAAGGCCCCCTCCGTCTCTACGCTTAATTCGCTTCGCGGTACGCTGTTCTACTAGTTCGCCGATATGCGCCGAAGAGAAGTTGTGGCGGCGGCGCTGATCAGACCAATGGTGCGGCGTAGAGAAAATGTTGTGCCAGCTCCGCTGGCCAAATTGTGGCGGGCATTTGCAGTCTGAGGAGGCGCAGGCACAGAGCAGGTATACTAAGAGCAGGAACTCAGAAAAGATTTATTTTTAAAGCAGGATGCAAATAATCCCACGCACACAAATAAGCCTCACTTCTCTAGAAGCAACGGCTACAATTTAAAGTAAACCGACCTTTAGAGTGATAAGGACAGCAACACATCAAATCAACTGTGTCTGTTGATTAAAACGCCCAAGCTTCCTCAGTTGCTATTGTATGCGTGACATGGCTCCTCAATTTCATATGTGTGAGTTACCATTTTCGGCCATTGCATTCGTGCATTTCCATCTTTTCACAGTTTATCAGCGTACATGTACATTTGCCAGAGAGGATCAAACAGCATGCGATCTCATTGATAATGCATCCAATACGAAATGGGTTTGCTATCCTTGGCCATGCGAAGTTCACTCCGATTTTAGAGGCCCCGCCAGGCACAATGAACGCGGATATAAGACCCCCATAGACAATGCAATTCATCGTAAGACGACAACGCTATTCATCGTCGGATTAATCTAACGATGGATCGCCACAAAATATTTCGCGGCTAAAATTATATGGAACTGTAGAAACAAAACGACAACGATAGGCGCATACACTCTGCGATCGAACTGACGATCACAATATCGCCAGATAGGCGTCGATTGATCGCAAGGTAGATGGGGGGCTTTAGTTTTCACTTTTTGCACATCCATTGTGTACCGATTAGTGAACACAACACATACGCAAGTGAAATAGTATGGGCAAACTTTGCTTAATTTATACTGAGTTCCAACTCTGTTATATTTTTCCTCTATGCCTCTAGCTGCTCAAATAACGAAGTTACAGGCACTTTTATATTTGACAGTCGAGGAGTCACTTTGCTGAAATTTTCGGGGTTTTTCGCAAATTTTCGTCCGGAATGAAATTTTTGGTTTTTGGGGTAGGGTTCAGGCTGCATTTGAAGCTAACATTCAAGTCTCTAGAATCCGGGGTTTTGGAGAAGGAGCCTTTTGAAAAAGTGCAAGTTCGACACCTCTAGCTGCTCAAATAACGAAGTTACAGGCACTTTTATATTTAGCAGTCGAGGGGTCACTTTGCCATGAAATTTTCGGGGTTTTTCGCAGGTTTTCGTCCGGAATGGTATTTTTGGTTTTTGGGGCAGGGTTCAGGCTGCATTTGAAGCTAACATTCAAGTCTCTAGCCTCCGGGGTTCTGGAGAAGGAGCCTTTTGAAAAAGTGCAAGTTTGACCCCTCTAGCTGCTCAAATAACGAAGTTACAGGCACTTTTATATTTAGCAGTCGAGGGGTCACTTTGCCATGAAATTTTCGGGGTTTTTCGCAGGTTTTCGTCCAGAATGGTATTTTTGGTTTTTGGGGCAGGGTTCAGGCTGCATTTGAAGCTAACATTCAAGTCTCTAGACTCCGTGGTTTTGGAGATGGAGCCTTTGAAAAAGTGCAAGTTTGACCCCTCTAGCTGCTCAAATAACGAAGTTACAGGCACTTTTATATTTGGCAGTCGAGGGGTCACTTTGCCATGAAATTTTCGGGGCTTTTCGCAGGTTTTCGTCCGGAATAGTGTTTTCGGTTTTTGGGGCAGGGTTCAGGCTGCATTTGAAGCTAAAATTCAAGTCTCTAGCCTCCGTGGTTTTGGAGATGGAGCCTTTTAAAAAAGTGCAAGTTTGACCCCTCTAGCTGCTCAAATAACAACGTTACAGGCACTTTTATATTTGGCAGTCGAGGGGTCACTTTGCCATGAAATTTTCGGGGTTTTTCCCAGGTTTTCGTCCGGAATGGTATTATTGGTTTTTGGGGCAGGGTTCAGGCTGCATTTGAAGCTAAAATTCAAGTCTCCTCTGCGTGGTTTTGGAGATGGAGCCTTTTGAAAAAGTGCAAGTTTGACCCCTCTAGCTGCTCAAATAACGAAGTTACAGGCACTTTTATATTTGGCAGTCGAGGGGTCACTTTGCCATGAAATTTTCGGGGTTTTTCGCAGGTTTTCGTCCGGAATGGTATTTTTGGTTTTTGGGGCAGGGTTCAGGCTGCATTTGAAGCTAACATTCAAGTCTCTAGCCTCCGTGGTTTCGGAGATGGAGCCTTTTGAAAAAGTGCAAGTTTGACCCCTCTAGCTGCTCAAATAACGAAGTTACAGGCACTTTTATACTTGGCAGTCGAGGGGTCACTTTGCCATGAAATTTTCGGGGTTTTTCGCAGGTTTTCGTCCGGAATGGTATTTTTGGTTTTTGGGGCAGGGTTCAGGCTGCATTTGAAGCTAAAATTCAAGTCTCTAGCCTCCGTGGTTTTGAAGATGGAGCCTTTTGAAAACAGGCAAGTTTGACCCCTCTAGCTGCTCAAATAACGAAGTTACAGGCACTTTTATATTTGGCAGTCAAGGGGTCACTTTGCCATGAAATTTTCGGGGTTTTTCGCAGGTTTTCGTCCGGAATGGTATTTTTGGTTTGTGGGGCAGGGTTCAGGCCGCATTTGAAGCTAACATTCAAGTCTCTAGCCTCCGTGGTTTTGGAGATGGAGCCTTTTGAAAAAGTGCAAGTTTGACCCCTCTAGCTGCTCAAATAACGAAGTTACAGGCACTTTTATATTTGGCAGTCGAGGGGTCACTTTGCCATGAAATTTTCGGGGTTTTTCGCAGGTTTTCGTCCGGAATGGTATTTTTGGTTTTTGGGGCAGGGTTCAGGCTGCATTTGAAGCTAAAATTCAAGTCTCTAGCCACCGTGGTTTTGGAGATGGAGCCTTTTGAAAAAGTGCAAGTTTGACCCCTCTAGCTGCTCAAATAACGAAGTTACAGGCACTTTTATATCTGGCAGTCGAGGGGTCACTTTGCCATGAAATTTTCGGGGTTTTTCGCAGGTTTTCGTCCGGAATGGTATTTTTGGTTTTTGGTTCAGGTTTCAGGCCGCATTTGAAGCTAACATTCAAGTGTCTAGCCTCCGTGGTTTTGGAGATGGAACCTTTTGAAAAAGTGCAAGTTTGACCCCTCTAGCTGCTCAAATAACGAAGTTACAGGCACTTTTATATTTGGCAGTCGAGGGGTCACTTTGCCATGAAATTTTCGGGGTTTTTCGCAGGTTTTCGTCCGGAATGGTATTTTTGGTTTTTGGGGCAGGGTTCAGGCTGCATTTAAAGCTTAAATTCAAGTCTCTAGCCTCCGTGGTTTTGGAGATGGAGCCTTTTGAAAAAGTGCAAGTTTGACCCCTCTAGCTGCTCCAATAACGAAGTTACAGGCACTTTTATATCTGGCAGTCGAGGGGTCACTTTGCCATGAAATTTTCGGGGTTTTTCGCAGGTTTTCGTCCGGAATGGTATTTTTGGTTTTTGGGGCAGGGTTCAGGCTGCATTTGAAGCTAAAATTCAAGTCTCTAGCCACCGTGGTTTTGGAGATGGAGCCTTTTGAAAAAGTGCAAGTTTGACCCCTCTAGCTGCTCAAATAACGAAGTTACAGGCACTTTTATATTTGGCAGTCGAGGGGTCACTTTGCCATGAAATTTTCGGGGTTTTTCGCAGGTTTTCGTCCGGAATGGTATTTTTTTCTTTTGGGGCAGGGTTCAGGCTGCATTTGAAGCTAAAATTCAAGTCTCTAGCCACCGTGGTTTTGGAGATGGAGCCTTTTGAAAAAGTGCAAGTTTGACCCCTCTAGCTGCTCAAATAACGAAGTTACAGGCACTTTTATATTTGGCAGTCGAGGGGTCACTTTGCCATGAAATTTTCGGGGATTTTCGCAAATTTTCGTCCGGAATGGTGTTTTTGGTTTTTGGGGCAGGGCTCAGGCCGCATTTGAAGCTACCTTTTAAGTCTCTAGCCTCCGTGGTTTTGGAGATGGAGCCTTTTGAAAAACTGCAAGTTTGACCCCTCTAGCTGCTCAAATAACGAAGTTACAGGCACTTTTATATTTGGCAGTCGAGGGGTCACTTTGCCATGAAATTTTCGGGGTTTTTCGCAAGTTTTCGTCCTGAATGGTGTTTTTTGGTTTTTGGGGAAGGGTTCAGGCTGCATTTCAAGCTAAAATTCAAGTCTCTAGCCTCCGTGGTTTTGGAGATGGAGCCTTTTGAAAAGTGCAAGTTTGACCCCTCTTGCTGCTCAAATAACGAAGTTACAGGTACTTTTATATTTGGCAGTCGAGGGGTCACTTTGCCATGAAATTTTCGGGGTTTTTCGCAGGTTTTCGTCCGGAATGGTATTTTTTTCTTTTGGGGCAGGGTTCAGGCTGCATTTGAAGCTAACATTCAAGTCTCTAGCCTCCGTGGTTTTGGAGATGGAGCCTTTTGAAAAAGTGCAAGTTCGACCCCTCTAGCTGCTCAAATAACGAAGTTACAGGAACTTTTATATTTAGCAGTCGAGGGGTCACTTTGCCATGAAATTTTCGGGGTTTTTCGCAGATTTTCGTCCGGAATGGTATTTTTTTCTTTTGGGGCAGGGTTCAGGCCGCATTTGAAGCTAAAATTCAAGTCTCTACCATCCGTGGTTTTGGAGATGGAGCCTTTTGAAAAAGTGCAAGTTCGACCCCTCTAGCTGCTCAAATAACGAAGTTACAGGCACTTTTATATTTGGCAGTCGAGGGGTCACTTTGCCATGAAATTTTCGGGGTTTTTCGCAGGTTTTCTTCCGGAATGGTATTTTGGGTTTTTGGGGCAGGGCTCAGGCTGCATTTGAAGCTAAAATTCAAGTCTCTAGCCACCGTGGTTTTGGAGATGGAGTCTTTTGAAAAGGTGCAAGTTTGACCCCTCTAGCTGCTCAAATGACGAAGTTACAGGCACTTTTATATTTGGCAGTCGAGGGGTCACTTTGCCATGAAATTTTCGGGGTTTTTCGCAGGTTTTCGTCCGGAATGGTGTTTTTGGTTTTTGGGGCAGGGTTCAGGCCGCATTTGAAGCTAACTTCTAATTCTCTAGCCTCCGTGGTTTTGGAGATGGAGCCTTTTGAAAAAGTGCAAGTTTGACCCCTCTAGCTGCTCAAATAACGAAGTTACAGGCACTTTTATATTTGGCAGTCGAGGGGTCACTTTGCCATGAAATTTTCGGGGTTTTTCGCAGGTTTTCGTCCGGAATGGTGTTTTTTGGTTTTTGGGGAAGGGTTCAGGCTGCATTTGAAGCTAAAATTCAAGTCTCTAGCCTCCGTGGTTTTGGAAATGGAGCCTTTTGGAAAAGTGCAAGTTTGACCCCTCTAGCTGCTCAAATAACGAAGTTACAGGCACTTTTATACTTGGCAGTCGAGGGGTCAATTTGCCATGAAATTTTCGGGGTTTTTCGCAGGTTTTCGTCCGGAATGGTATTTTTTGTTTTTGGGGCAGGGTTCAGGCCGCATTTGAAGCTAACATTCAAGTGTCTAGCCTCCGTGGTTTTGGAGATGGAGCCTTTTGAAAAAGTGCAAGTTTGACCCCTCTAGCTGCTCAAATAACGAAGTTACAGGCACTTTTATATTTAGCAGTCGAAGGGTCACTTTGCCATGAAATTTTCGGGGTTTTTCGCAGGTTTTCGTCCGGAATGGTATTTTTGGTTTTTGGGGCAGGGTTCAGGCTGCATTTGAAGCTAAAATTCAAGTCTCTAGCCTCCGTGGTTTTGGAGATGGAGCCTTTTGAAAAAGTGTAAGTTTGACCCCTCTAGCTGCTCAAATAACGAAGTTACAGGCACTTTTATATTTGGCAGTCGAGGGGTCACTTTGCCATGCAATTTTCGGGGTTTTTCGCAGGTTTTCGTCCGGAATGGTATTTTTGGTTTTTGGGGCAGGGTTCAGGCTGCATTTAAAGCTAAAATTCAAGTCTCTAGCCTCCGTGGTTTTGGAGATGGAGCCTTTTGAAAAAGTGCTAGTTTGACCCCTCTAGCTGCTCAAATAACGAAGTTACAGGCACTTTTATATTTGGCAGTCGAGGGGTCACTTTGCCATGAAATTTTCGGGGTTTTTCGCAGGTTTTCGTCCGGAATGGTATTTTTGGTTTTTGGGGCAGGGTTCAGGCTGCATTTGAAGCTAAAATTCAAGTCTCTAGCCTCCGTGGTTTTGGAGATGGAGCCTTTTGAAAAAGTGCAAGTTTGACCCCTCTAGCTGCTCAAATAACGAAGTTACAGGCACTTTTATATTTGGCAGTGGAGGGGTCACTTTGCCATGAAATTTTCGGGGTTTTTCGCAGGTTTTCGTCCGGAATGGTGTTTTTGGTTTATGGAGCAGGGTTCAGGCTGCATTTGAAGCTAAAATTCAAGTCTCTAGCCTCCGTGGTTTTGGAGATGGAGCCTTTTGAAAAAGTGCAAGTTTGACCCCTCTAGCTGCTCAAATAACGAAGTTACAGGCACTTTTATATTTGGCAGTCGAGGGGTCACTTTGCCATGAAATTTTCGGGGTTTTTCGCAGGTTTTCGTCCGGAATGGAGTTTTTGGTTTATGGGGCAGGGTTCAGGCTGCATTTGAAGCTAACATTCAAGTCTCTAGCCTCCGTGGTTTTGGAGATGGAGCCTTTTGAAAAAGTGCAAGTTTGACCCCTCTAGCTGCTCAAATAACGAAGTTACAGGCACTTTTATATTTGGCAGTCGAGGGGTCACTTTGCCATGAAATCTTCGGGGTTTTTCGCAGGTTTTCGTCCGGAATGGTGTTTTTGGTTTTTGGGGCAGGGTTCAGGCTGCATTTGAAGCTAAAATTCAAGTCTCTAGCCTCCGTGGTTTTGGAGATGGAGCCTTTTGAAAAAGTGCAAGTTTGACCCCTCTAGCTGCTCAAATAACGAAGTTACAGGCACTTTTATATTTGGCAGACGAGGGGTCACTTTGCCATGAAATTTTCGGGGATTTTCGCAGGTTTTTGTCCGGAATGGTGTTTTTGGTTTTTGGGGCAGGGTTCAGGCTGCATTTGAAGCTTACTTTTAAGTCTCTAGCCTCCGTGGTTTTGGAGATGGAGCCTTTTTGAAAAAGTGCAAGTTTGACCCCTCGAGCTGCTCAAATAACGAAGTTACAGGCACTTTTATATTTAGCAGTCGAGGGGTCACTTTGCCATGAAATTTTCGGGGTTTTTCGCAGGTTTTCGTCCGGAATGGTATTTTTGGTTTTTGGGGCAGGATTCAGGCTGCATTTAAAGTTAAAATTCAAGTCTCTAGCCTCCGTGGTTTTGGAGATGGAGCCTTTTGAAAAAGTGCAAGTTTGGCCCCTCTAGCTGCTCAAATAACGAAGTTACAGGCACTTTTATATTTGGCAGTCGAGGGGTCACTTTGCCATGAAATTTTCGGGGTTTTTCGCAGGTTTTCGTCTGGAATGGTGTTTTTGGTTTTTGGGGCAGGGTTCAGGCTGCATTTGAAGCTAAAATTCAAGTCTCTAGCCTCCGTGGTTTTGAAGATGGAGCCTTTTGAAAAAGTGCAAGTTTGACCCCTCTAGCTGCTCAAATAACGAAGTTACAGGCACTTTTATATTTGGCAGTCGAGGGGTCACTTTGCCATGAAATTTTCGGGGTTTTTCGCAGGTTTTCGTCCGGAATGGTATTTTTGGTTTTTGGGGCAGGGTTCAGGCCGCATTTAAAGCTAACATTCAAGTCTCTAGCCTCCGTGGTTTTGGAGATGGAGCCTTTTGAAAAAGTGCAAGTTTGACCCCTCTAGCTGCTCAAATAACGAAGTTACAGGCACTTTTATATTTAGCAGTCGAGGGGTCACTTTGCCATGAAATTTTCGGGGTTTTTCGCAGGTTTTCGTCCGGAATGGTATTTTTGGTTTTTGGGGCAGGGTTCAGGCTGCATTTAAAGCTAAAATTCAAGTCTCTAGCCTCCGTGGTTTTGGAGATGGAGCCTTTTGAAAAAGTGCAAGTTTGACCCCTCTAGCTGCTCAAATAACGAAGTTACAGGCACTTTTATATTTGGCAGTCGAGGGGTCACTTTGCCATGAAATTTTCGGGGTTTTTCGCAGGTTTTCGTCCGGAATGGTGTTTTAGTTTTTGGGGAAGGGTTCAGGCTGCATTTGAAGCTAACATTCAAGTCTCTAGCCTCCGTGGTTTTGGAGATGGAGCCTTTTGAAAAAGTGCAAGTTTGACCCCTCTAGCTGCTCAAATAACGAAGTTACAGGCGCTTTTATACTTGGCAGTCGAGGGGTCACTTTGCCATGAAATTTTCGGGGTTTTTCGCAGGTTTTCGTCCGGAATGGTGTTTTTGGTTTTTGGGGCAGGGTTCAGGCTGCATTTGAAGCTAAAATTCAAGTCTCTAGCCTCCGTGGTTTTGGAGATGGAGCCTTTTGAAAAAGTGCAAGTTTGACCCCTCTAGCTGCTCAAATAACGAAGTTACAGGCACTTTTATATTTGGCAGACGAGGGGTCACTTTGCCATGAAATTTTCGGGGATTTTCGCAGGTTTTTGTCCGGAATGGTGTTTTTGGTTTTTGGGGCAGGGTTCAGGCTGCATTTGAAGCTTACTTTTAAGTCTCTAGCCTCCGTGGTTTTGGAGATGGAGCCTTTTTGAAAAAGTGCAAGTTTGACCCCTCGAGCTGCTCAAATAACGAAGTTACAGGCACTTTTATATTTAGCAGTCGAGGGGTCACTTTGCCATGAAATTTTCGGGGTTTTTCGCAGGTTTTCGTCCGGAATGGTATTTTTGGTTTTTGGGGCAGGATTCAGGCTGCATTTAAAGTTAAAATTCAAGTCTCTAGCCTCCGTGGTTTTGGAGATGGAGCCTTTTGAAAAAGTGCAAGTTTGGCCCCTCTAGCTGCTCAAATAACGAAGTTACAGGCACTTTTATATTTGGCAGTCGAGGGGTCACTTTGCCATGAAATTTTCGGGGTTTTTCGCAGGTTTTCGTCTGGAATGGTGTTTTTGGTTTTTGGGGCAGGGTTCAGGCTGCATTTGAAGCTAAAATTCAAGTCTCTAGCCTCCGTGGTTTTGAAGATGGAGCCTTTTGAAAAAGTGCAAGTTTGACCCCTCTAGCTGCTCAAATAACGAAGTTACAGGCACTTTTATATTTGGCAGTCGAGGGGTCACTTTGCCATGAAATTTTCGGGGTTTTTCGCAGGTTTTCGTCCGGAATGGTATTTTTGGTTTTTGGGGCAGGGTTCAGGCCGCATTTAAAGCTAACATTCAAGTCTCTAGCCTCCGTGGTTTTGGAGATGGAGCCTTTTGAAAAAGTGCAAGTTTGACCCCTCTAGCTGCTCAAATAACGAAGTTACAGGCACTTTTATATTTAGCAGTCGAGGGGTCACTTTGCCATGAAATTTTCGGGGTTTTTCGCAGGTTTTCGTCCGGAATGGTATTTTTGGTTTTTGGGGCAGGGTTCAGGCTGCATTTAAAGCTAAAATTCAAGTCTCTAGCCTCCGTGGTTTTGGAGATGGAGCCTTTTGAAAAAGTGCAAGTTTGACCCCTCTAGCTGCTCAAATAACGAAGTTACAGGCACTTTTATATTTGGCAGTCGAGGGGTCACTTTGCCATGAAATTTTCGGGGTTTTTCGCAGGTTTTCGTCCGGAATGGTGTTTTAGTTTTTGGGGAAGGGTTCAGGCTGCATTTGAAGCTAACATTCAAGTCTCTAGCCTCCGTGGTTTTGGAGATGGAGCCTTTTGAAAAAGTGCAAGTTTGACCCCTCTAGCTGCTCAAATAACGAAGTTACAGGCGCTTTTATACTTGGCAGTCGAGGGGTCACTTTGCCATGAAATTTTCGGGGTTTTTCGCAGGTTTTCGTCCGGAATGGTATTTTTGGTTTTTGGGGCAGGGTTCAGGCTGCATTTGAAGCTAAAATTCAAGTCTCTAGCCGCCGTGGTTTTGGAGATGGAGCCTTTTGAAAAAGTGCAAGTTTGACCCCTCTAGCTGCTCAAATAACAACGTTACAGGCACTTTTATATTTGGCAGTCGAGGGGTCACTTTGCCATAAAATTTTCGGGGTTTTTCGCAGGTTTTCGTCCGGAATGGTATTTTTGGTTTTTGGGGCAGGATTCAGGCTGCATTTAAAGCTAAAATTCAAGTCTCTAGCCTCCGTGGTTTTGGAGATGGAGCCTTTTGAAAAAGTGCAAGTTTGGCCCCTCTAGCTGCTCAAATAACGAAGTTACAGGCACTTTTATATTTGGCAGTCGAGGGGTCACTTTGCCGTGAAATTTTCGGGGTTTTTCGCAGGTTTTCGTCTGGAATGGTGTTTTTGGTTTTTGGGGCAGGGTTCAGGCTGCATTTGAAGCTAAAATTCAAGTCTCTAGCCTCCGTTGTTTTGGAGATGGAGCCTTTTGAAAAAGTGCAAGTTTGACCCCTCTAGCTGCTCAAATAACGAAGTTACAGGCACTTTTATATTTGGCAGTCGAGGGGTCACTTTGCCATGAAATTTTCGGGGTTTTTCCCAGGTTTTCGTCCGGAATGGTGTTTTTGGTTTTTGGGGCAGGGTTCAGGCCGCATTTAAAGCTAACATTCAAGTCTCTAGCCTCCGTGGTTTTGGAGATGGAGCCTTTTGAAAAAGTGCAAGTTTGACCCCTCTAGCTGCTCAAATAACGAAGTTACAGGCACTTTTATATTTAGCAGTCGAGGGGTCACTTTGCCATGAAATTTTCGGGGTTTTTCGCAGGTTTTCGTCCGGAATGGTGTTTTTGGTTTTTGGGGCAGGGTTCAGGCTGCATTTGAAGCTAAAATTCAAGTCTCTAGCCTCCGTGGTTTTGGAGATGGAGCCTTTTGAAAAAGTGCAAGTTTGACCCCTCTAGCTGCTCAAATAACGAAGTTACAGGCACTTTTATATTTGGCAGTCGAGGGGTCACTTTGCCATGAAATCTTCGGGGTTTTTCGCAGGTTTTCGTCCGGAATGGTGTTTTTGGTTTTTGGGGCAGGGTTCAGGCTGCATTTGAAGCTAAAATTCAAGTCTCTAGCCTCCGTGGTTTTGGAGATGGAGCCTTTTGAAAAAGTGCAAGTTTGACCCCTCTAGCTGCTCAAATAACGAAGTTACAGGCACTTTTATATTTGGCAGTCGAGGGGTCACTTTGCCATGAAATTTTCGGGGTTTTTCGCAGGTTTTCGTCCGGAATGGTGTTTTTGGTTTTTGGGGCAGGGTTCAGGCTGCATTTGAAGCTAAAATTCAAGTCTCTAGCCTCCGTGGTTTTGGAGATGGAGCCTTTTGAAAAAGTGCAAGTTTGACCCCTCTAGCTCCTCAAATAACGAAGTTACAGGCACTTTTATATTTGGCAGTCGAGGGGTCACTTTGCCATGAAATTTTCGGGGTTTTTCCCAGGTTTTCGTCCGGAATGGTGTTTTTGGTTTTTGGGGCAGGGTTCAGGCCGCATTTAAAGCTAACATTCAAGTCTCTAGCCTCCGTGGTTTTGGAGATGGAGCCTTTTGAAAAATTGCAAGTTTAACCCCTCTAGCTGCTCAAATAACGAAGTTACAGGCACTTTTATATTTTGCAGTCGAGGGGTCACTTTGCCATGAAATTTTCGGGGTTTTTCCCAGGTTTTCGTCCGGAATGGTGTTTTTGGTTTTTGAGGCAGGGTTCAGCCTGCATTTGAAGCTAAAATTCAAGTCTCTAGCCTCCGTGGTTTTGGAGATGGAGCCTTTTGAAAATGTGCAAGTTTGACCCCTCTAGCTGCTCAAATAACGAAGTTACAGGCACTTTTATATTTGGCAGTCGAGGGGTCACTTTGCCATGAAATTTTCGGGGTTTTTCGCAGGTTTTCGTCCGGAATGGTGTTTTTGGTTTTTGGGGCAGGGTTCAGGCTGCATTTGAAGCTAAAATTCAAGTCTCTAGCCTCCGTGGTTTTGGAGATGGAGCCTTTTGAAAAAGTGCAAGTTTGACCCCTCTAGCTGCTCAAATAACGAAGTTACAGGCACTTTTATATTTGGCAGTCGAGGGGTCACTTTGCCATGAAATTTTCGGGGTTTTTCGCAGGTTTTCGTCCGGAATGGTGTTTTTGGTTTTTGGGGCAGGGTTCAGGCTGCATTTGAAGCTAAAATTCAAGTCTCTAGCCTCCGTGGTTTTGGAGATGGAGCCTTTTGAAAAAGTGCAAGTTTGACCCCTCTAGCTGCTCAAATAACGAAGTTACAGGCACTTTTATATTTGGCAGTCGAGGGGTCACTTTGCCATGAAATTTTCGGGGTTTTTCGCAGGTTTTCGTCCGGAATGGTGTTTTTGGTTTTTGGGGCAGGGTTCAGGCTGCATTTGAAGCTAAAATTCAAGTCTCTAGCCTCCGTGGTTTTGGAGATGGAGCCTTTTGAAAAAGTGCAAGTTTGACCCCTCTAGCTGCTCAAATAACGAAGTTACAGGCACTTTTATATTTGGCAGTCGAGGGGTCACTTTGCCATGAAATTTTCGGGGTTTTTCGCAGGTTTTCGTCCGGAATGGTGTTTTTGGTTTTTGGGGCAGGGTTCAGGCTGCATTTGAAGCTAAAATTCAAGTCTCTAGCCTCCGTGGTTTTGGAGATGGAGCCTTTTGAAAAAGTGCAAGTTTGACCCCTCTAGCTGCTCAAATAACGAAGTTACAGGCACTTTTATATTTGGCAGTCGAGGGGTCACTTTGCCATGAAATTTTCGTGGTTTTTCGCAGGTTTTCGTCCGGAATGGTGTTTTTGGTTTTTGGGGCAGGGTTCAGGCTGCATTTGAAGCTAAAATTCAAGTCTCTAGCCTCCGTGGTTTTGGAGATGGAGCCTTTTGAAAAAGTGTAAGTTTGACCCCTCTAGCTGCTCAAATAACGAAGTTACAGGCACTTTTATATTTGGCAGTCGAGGGGTCACTTTGCCATGAAATTTTCGGGGTTTTTCGCAGGTTTTCGTCCGGAATGGTGTTTTTGGTTTTTGGGGCAGGGTTCAGGCTGCATTTAAAGCTAACATTCAAGTCTCTAGCCTCCGTGGTTTTGGAGATGGAGCCTTTTGAAAAAGTGCAAGTTTGACCCCTCTAGCTGCTCAAATAACGAAGTTACATGCACTTTTATATTTGGCAGTCGAGGGGTCACTTTGCCATGAAATTTTCGGGGTTTTTCCCAGGTTTTCGTCCGGAATGGTGTTTTTGGTTTTTGGGGCAGGGTTCAGGCTGCATTTGAAGCTAAAATTCAAGTCTCTAGCCTCCGTGGTTTTGGAGATGGAGCCTTTTGAAAAAGTGCAAGTTTGACCCCTCTAGCTGCTCAAATAACGAAGTTACAGGCACTTTTATATTTGGCAGTCGAGGGGTCACTTTGCCATGAAATTTTCGGGGTTTTTCGCAGGTTTTCGTCCGGAATGGTGTTTTTGGTTTTTGGGGCAGGGTTCAGGCTGCATTTGAAGCTAAAATTCAAGTCTCTAGCCTCCGTGGTTTTGGAGATGGAGCCTTTTGAAAAAGTGCAAGTTTGACCCCTCTAGCTGCTCAAATAACGAAGTTACAGGCACTTTTATATTTGGCAGTCGAGGGGTCACTTTGCCATGAAATTTTCGGGGTTTTTCGCAGGTTTTCGTCCGGAATGGTGTTTTTGGTTTTTGGGGCAGGGTTCAGGCTGCATTTGAAGCTAAAATTCAAGTCTCTAGCCTCCGTGGTTTTGGAGATGGAGCCTTTTGAAAAAGTGCAAGTTTGACCCCTCTAGCTGCTCAAATAACCAAGTTACAGGCACTTTTATATTTGGCAGTCGAGGGGTCACTTTGCCATGAAATTTTCGGGGTTTTTCCCAGGTTTTCGTCCGGAATGGTGTTTTTGGTTTTTGGGGCAGGGTTCAGGCTGCATTTGAAGCTAAAATTCAAGTCTCTAGCCTCCGTGGTTTTGGAGATGGAGCCTTTTGAAAAAGTGCATGTTTGACCCCTCTAGCTGCTCAAATAACGAAGTTACAGGCACTTTTATATTTGGCAGTCGAGGGGTCACTTTGCCATGAAATTTTCGGGGTTTTTCGCAGGTTTTCGTCCGGAATGGTGTTTTTGGTTTTTGGGGCAGGGTTCAGGCTGCATTTGAAGCTAAAATTCAAGTCTCTAGCCTCCGTGGTTTTGGAGATGGAGCCTTTTGAAAAAGTGCAAGTTTGACCCCTCTAGCTGCTCAAATAACGAAGTTACAGGCACTTTTATATTTGGCAGTCGAGGGGTCACTTTGCCATGAAATTTTCGGGGTTTTTCGCAGGTTTTCGTCCGGAATGGTGTTTTTGGGTTTTGGGGCAGGGTTCAGGCTGCATTTGAAGCTAAAATTCAAGTCTCCAGCCTCCGTGGTTTTGGAGATGGAGCCTTTTGAAAAAGTGCAAGTTTGACCCCTCTAGCTGCTCAAATAACGAAGTTACAGGCACTTTTATATTTGGCAGTCGAGGGGTCACTTTGCCATGAAATTTTCGGGGTTTTTCGCAGGTTTTCGTCCGGAATGGTGTTTTTGGTTTTTGGGGCAGGGTTCAGGCCGCATTTAAAGCTAACATTCAAGTCTCTAGCCTCCGTGGTTTTGGAGATGGAGCCTTTTGAAAAAGTGCAAGTTTGACCCCTCTAGCTGCTCAAATAACGAAGTTACAGGCACTTTTATATTTGGCAGTCGAGGGGTCACTTTGCCATGAAATTTTCGGGGTTTTTCGCAGGTTTTCGTCCGGAGTGGTGTTTTTGGGGCAGGGTTCAGGCTGCATTTGAAGCTAAAATTCAAGTCTCTAGCCTCCGTGGTTTTGGAGATGGAGCCTTTTGAAAAAGTGCAAGTTTGATCCCTCTAGCTGCTCAAATAACGAAGTTACAGGCACTTTTATATTTGGCAGTCGAGGGGTCACTTTGCCATGAAATTTTCGGGGTTTTTCGCAGGTTTTCGTCCGGAATGGTGTTTTTGGTTTTTGAGGCAGGGTTCAGGCTGCATTTGAAGCTAAAATTCAAGTCTCTAGCCTCCGTGGTTTTGGAGATGGAGCCTTTTGAAAAAGTGCAAGTTTGACCCCTCTAGCTGCTCAAATAACGAAGTTACAGGCACTTTTATATTTGGCAGTCGAGGGGTCACTTTGCCATGAAATTTTCGGGGTTTTTCGCAGGTTTTCGTCCGGAATGTTGTTTTTGGTTTTTGGGGCAGGGTTCAGGCTGCATTTGAAGCTAAAATTCAAGTCTCTAGCCTCCGTGGTTTTGGAGATGGAGCCTTTTGAAAAAGTGCAAGTTTGACCCCTCTAGCTGCTCAAATAACGAAGTTACAGGCACTTTTATATTTGGCAGTCGAGGGGTCACTTTGCCATGAAATTTTCGGGGTTTTTCGCAGGTTTTCGTCCGGAATGGTGTTTTTGGTTTTTGGGGCAGGGTTCAGGCTGCATTTGAAGCTAAAATTCAAGTCTCTAGCCTCCGTGGTTTTGGAGATGGAGCCTTTTGAAAAAGTGCAAGTTTGACCCCTCTAGCTGCTCAAATAACGAAGTTACAGGCACTTTTATATTTGGCAGTCGAGGGGTCACTTTGCCATGAAATTTTCGGGGTTTTTCGCAGGTTTTCGTCCGGAATGGTGTTTTTGGTTTTTGGGGCAGGGTTCAGGCTGCATTTGAAGCTAAAATTCAAGTCTCTAGCCTCCGTGGTTTTGGAGATGGAGCCTTTTGAAAAAGTGCAAGTTTGACCCCTCTAGCTGCTCAAATAACGAAGTTACAGGCACTTTTATATTTGGCAGTCGAGGGGTCACTTTGTCATGAAATTTTCGGGGTTTTTCGCAGGTTTTCGTCCGGAATGGTGTTTTTGGTTTTTGGGGCAGGGTTCAGGCTGCATTTGAAGCTAAAATTCAAGTCTCTAGCCTCCGTGGTTTTGGAGATGGAGCCTTTTGAAAAAGTGCAAGTTTGACCCCTCTAGCTGCTCAAATAACGAAGTTACAGGCACTTTTATATTTGGCAGTCGAGGGGTCACTTTGCCATGAAATTTTCGGGGTTTTTCGCAGGTTTTCGTCCGGAATGGTGTTTTTGGTTTTTGGGGCAGGGTTCAGGCTGCATTTGAAGCTAAAATTCAAGTCTCTAGCCTCCGTGGTTTTGGAGATGGAGCCTTTTGAAAAAGTGCAAGTTTGACCCCTCTAGCTGCTCAAATAACGAAGTTACAGGCACTTTTATATTTGGCAGTCGAGGGGTCACTTTGCCATGAAATTTTCGGGGTTTTTCGCAGGTTTTCGTCCGGAATGGTGTTTTTGGTTTTTGGGGCAGGGTTCAGGCTGCATTTGAAGCTAAAATTCAAGTCTCTAGCCTCCGTGGTTTTGGAGATGGAGCCTTTTGAAAAAGTGTAAGTTTGACCCCTCTAGCTGCTCAAATAACGAAGTTACAGGCACTTTTACATTTGGCAGTCGAGGGGTCACTTTGCCATGAAATTTTCGGGGTTTTTCGCAGGTTTTCGTCCGGAATGGTGTTTTTGGTTTTTGGGGCAGGGTTCAGGCTGCATTTGAAGCTAAAATTCAAGTCTCTAGCCTCCGTGGTTTTGGAGATGGAGCCTTTTGAAAAAGTGCAAGTTTGACCCCTCTAGCTGCTCAAATAACGAAGTTACAGGCACTTTTATATTTGGCAGTCGAGGGGTCACTTTGCCATGAAATTTTCGGGGTTTTTCGCAGGTTTTCGTCCGGAATGGTGTTTTTGGTTTTTGGGGCAGGGTTCAGGCCGCATTTAAAGCTAACATTCAAGTCTCTAGCCTCCGTGGTTTTGGAGATGGAGCCTTTTGAAAAAGTGCAAGTTTGACCCCTCTAGCTGCTCAAATAACGAAGTTACAGGCACTTTTATATTTGGCAGTCGAGGGGTCACTTTGCCATGAAATTTTCGGGGTTTTTCGCAGGTTTTCGTCCGGAATGGTGTTTTTGGTTTTTGGGGCAGGGTTGAGGCCGCATTTAAAGCTAACATTCAAGTCTCTAGCCTCCGTGGTTTTGGAGATGGAGCCTTTTGAAAAAGTGCAAGTTTGACCCCTCTAGCTGCTCAAATAACGAAGTTACAGGCACTTTTATATTTGGCAGTCGAGGGGTCACTTTGCCATGAAATTTTCGGGGTTTTTCGCAGGTTTTCGTCCGGAATGGTGTTTTTGGTTTTTGGGGCAGGGTTCAGGCTGCATTTGAAGCTAAAATTCAAGTCTCTAGCCTCCGTGGTTTTGGAGATGGAGCCTTTTGAAAAAGTGCAAGTTTGACCCCTCTAGCTGCTCAAATAACGAAGTTACAGGCACTTTTATATTTGGCAGTCGAGGGGTCACTTTGCCATGAAATTTTCGGGGTTTTTCCCAGGTTTTCGTCCGGAATGGTGTTTTTGGTTTTTGGGGCAGGGTTCAGGCCGCATTTAAAGCTAACATTCAAGTCTCTAGCCTCCGTGGTTTTGGAGATGGAGCCTTTTGAAAAAGTGCAAGTTTGACCCCTCTAGCTGCTCAAATAACGAAGTTACATGCACTTTTATATTTGGCAGTCGAGGGGTCACTTTGCCATGAAATTTTCGGGGTTTTTCCCAGGTTTTCGTCCGGAATGGAGTTTTTGGTTTTTGGGGCAGGGTTCAGGCTGCATTTGAAGCTAAAATTCAAGTCTCTAGCCTCCGTGGTTTTGGAGATGGAGCCTTTTGAAAAAGTGCAAGTTTGACCCCTCTAGCTGCTCAAATAACGAAGTTACAGGCACTTTTATATTTGGCAGTCGAGGGGTCACTTTGCCATGAAATTTTCGGGGTTTTTCGCAGGTTTTCGTCCGGAATGGTGTTTTTGGTTTTTGGGGCAGGGTTCAGGCCGCATTTAAAGCTAACATTCAAGTCTCTAGCCTCCGTGGTTTTGGAGATGGAGCCTTTTGAAAAAGTGCAAGTTTGACCCCTCTAGCTGCTCAAATAACGAAGTTACAGGCACTTTTATATTTGGCAGTCGAGGGGTCACTTTGCCATGAAATTTTCGGGGTTTTTCGCAGGTTTTCGTCCGGAATGGTGTTTTTGGTTTTTGGGGCAGGGTTGAGGCCGCATTTAAAGCTAACATTCAAGTCTCTAGCCTCCGTGGTTTTGGAGATGGAGCCTTTTGAAAAAGTGCAAGTTTGACCCCTCTAGCTGCTCAAATAACGAAGTTACAGGCACTTTTATATTTGGCAGTCGAGGGGTCACTTTGCCATGAAATTTTCGGGGTTTTTCGCAGGTTTTCGTCCGGAATGGTGTTTTTGGTTTTTGGGGCAGGGTTCAGGCTGCATTTGAAGCTAAAATTCAAGTCTCTAGCCTCCGTGGTTTTGGAGATGGAGCCTTTTGAAAAAGTGCAAGTTTGACCCCTCTAGCTGCTCAAATAACCAAGTTACAGGCACTTTTATATTTGGCAGTCGAGGGGTCACTTTGCCATGAAATTTTCGGGGTTTTTCGCAGGTTTTCGTCCGGAATGGTGTTTTTGGTTTTTGGGGCAGGGTTCAGGCTGCATTTGAAGCTAAAATTCAAGTCTCTAGCCTCCGTGGTTTTGGAGATGGAGCCTTTTGAAAAAGTGCAAGTTTGACCCCTCTAGCTGCTCAAATAACGAAGTTACAGGCACTTTTATATTTGGCAGTCGAGGGGTCACTTTGCCATGAAATTTTCGGGGTTTTTCGCAGGTTTTCGTCCGGAATGGTGTTTTTGGTTTTTGGGGCAGGGTTCAGGCTGCATTTGAAGCTAAAATTCAAGTCTCTAGCCTCCGTGGTTTTGGAGATGGAGCCTTTTGAAAAAGTGCAAGTTTGACCCCTCTAGCTGCTCAAATAACGAAGTTACAGGCACTTTTATATTTGGCAGTCGAGGGGTCACTTTGCCATGAAATTTTCGGGGTTTTTCGCAGGTTTTCGTCCGGAATGGTGTTTTTGGTTTTTGGGGCAGGGTTCAGGCTGCATTTGAAGCTAAAATTCAAGTCTCTAGCCTCCGTGGTTTTGGAGATGGAGCCTTTTGAAAAAGTGCAAGTTTGACCCCTCTAGCTGCTCAAATAACGAAGTTACAGGCACTTTTATATTTGGCAGTCGAGGGGTCACTTTGCCATGAAATTTTCGGGGTTTTTCGCAGGTTTTCGTCCGGAATGGTGTTTTTGGTTTTTGGGGCAGGGTTCAGGCTGCATTTGAAGCTAAAATTCAAGTCTCTAGCCTCCGTGGTTTTGGAGATGGAGCCTTTTGAAAAAGTGCAAGTTTGACCCCTCTAGCTGCTCAAATAACGAAGTTACAGGCACTTTTATATTTGGCAGTCGAGGGGTCACTTTGCCATGAAATTTTCGGGGTTTTTCGCAGGTTTTCGTCCGGAATGGTGTTTTTGGTTTTTGGGGCAGGGTTCAGGCTGCATTTGAAGCTAAAATTCAAGTCTCTAGCCTCCGTGGTTTTGGAGATGGAGCCTTTTGAAAAAGTGCAAGTTTGACCCCTCTAGCTGCTCAAATAACGAAGTTACAGGCACTTTTATATTTGGCAGTCGAGGGGTCACTTTGCCATGAAATTTTCGGGGTTTTTCGCAGGTTTTCGTCCAGAATGGTGTTTTTGGTTTTTGGGGCAGGGTTCAGGCTGCATTTGAAGCTAAAATTCAAGTCTCTAGCCTCCGTGGTTTTGGAGATGGAGCCTTTTGAAAAAGTGCAAGTTTGACCCCTCTAGCTGCTCAAATAACGAAGTTACAGGACCTTTTATATTTGGCAGTCGAGGGGTCACTTTGCCATGAAATTTTCGGGGTTTTTTCGCAGGTTTTCGTCCGGAATGGTGTTTTTGGTTTTTGGGGCAGGGTTCAGGCTGCATTTGAAGCTAAAATTCAAGTCTCTAGCCTCCGTGGTTTTGGAGATGGAGCCTTTTGAAAAAGTGCAAGTTTGACCCCTCTAGCTGCTCAAATAACGAAGTTACGGGCACTTTTATATTTGGCAGTCGAGGGGTCACTTTGCCATGAAATTTTCGGGGTTTTTCGCAGGTTTTCGTCCGGAATGGTGTTTTTGGTTTTTGGGGCAGGGTTCAGGCTGCATTTGAAGCTAAAATTCAAGTCTCTAGCCTCCGTGGTTTTGGAGATGGAGCCTTTTGAAAAAGTGCAAGTTTGACCCCTCTAGCTGCTCAAATAACGAAGTTACAGGCACTTTTATATTTGGCAGTCGAGGGGTCACTTTGCCATGAAATTTTCGGGGTTTTTCGCAATTTTCGTCCGGAATGGTGTTTTTGGTTTTTGGGGCAGGGTTCAGGCTGCATTTGAAGCTAAAATTCAAGTCTCTAGCCTCCGTGGTTTTGGAGATGGAGCCTTTTGAAAAAGTGCAAGTTTGACCCCTCTAGCTGCTCAAATAACGAAGTTACAGGCACTTTTATATTTGGCAGTCGAGGGGTCACTTTGCCATGAAATTTTCGGGGTTTTTCGCAGGTTTTCGTCCGGAATGGTGTTTTTGGTTTTTGGGGCAGGGTTCAGGCTGCATTTGAAGCTAAAATTCAAGTCTCTAGCCTCCGTGGTTTTGGAGATGGAGCCTTTTGAAAAAGTGCAAGTTTGACCCCTCTAGCTGCTCAAATAACGAAGTTACAGGCACTTTTATATTTGGCAGTCGAGGGGTCACTTTGCCATGAAATTTTCGGGGTTTTTCGCAGGTTTTCGTCCGGAATGGTGTTTTTGGTTTTTGGGGCAGGGTTCAGGCCGCATTTAAAGCTAACATTCAAGTCTCTAGCCTCCGTGGTTTTGGAGATGGAGCCTTTTGAAAAAGTGCAAGTTTGACCCCTCTAGCTGCTCAGATAACGAAGTTACAGGCACTTTTATATTTGGCAGTTGAGGGGTCACTTTGCCATGAAATTTTCGGGGTTTTTCGCAGGTTTTCGTCCGGAATGGTGTTTTTGGTTTTTGGGGCAGGGTTCAGGCTGCATTTGAAGCTAAAATTCAAGTCTCTAGCCTCCGTGGTTTTGGAGATGGAGCCTTTTGAAAAAGTGCAAGTTTGACCCCTCTAGCTGCTCAAATAACGAAGTTACAGGCACTTTTATATTTGGCAGTCGAGGGGTCACTTTGCCATGAAATTTTCGGGGTTTTTCGCAGGTTTTCGTCCGGAATGGTGTTTTTGGTTTTTGGGCAGGGTTCAGGCTGCATTTGAAGCTAAAATTCAAGTCTCTAGCTTCCGTGGTTTTGGAGATGGAGCCTTTTGAAAAAGTGCAAGTTTGACCCCTCTAGCTGCTCAAATAACGAAGTTACAGGCACTTTTATATTTGGCAGTCGAGGGGTCACTTTGCCATGAAATTTTCGGGGTTTTTCGCAGGTTTTCGTCCGGAATGGTGTTTTTGGTTTTTGGGGCAGGGTTCAGGCTGCATTTGAAGCTAAAATTTAAGTCTCTAGCCTCCGTGGTTTTGGAGATGGAGCCTTTTGAAAAAGTGCAAGTTTGACCCCTCTAGCTGCTCAAATAACGAAGTTACAGGCACTTTTATATTTGGCAGTCGAGGGGTCACTTTGCCATGAAATTTTCGGGGTTTTTCGCAGGTTTTCGTCCGGAATGGTGTTTTTGGTTTTTGGGGCAGGGTTCAGGCTGCATTTGAAGCTAAAATTCAAGTCTCTAGCCTCCGTGGTTTTGGAGATTGAGCCTTTTGAAAAAGTGCAAGTTTGACCCCTCTAGCTGCTCAAATAACGAAGTTACAGGCACTTTTATATTTGGCAGTCGAGGGGTCACTTTGCCATGAAATTTTCGGGGTTTTTCGCAGGTTTTCGTCCAGAATGGTGTTTTTGGTTTTTGGGGCAGGGTTCAGGCTGCATTTGAAGCTAAAATTCAAGTCTCTAGCCTCCGTGGTTTTGGAGATGGAGCCTTTTGAAAAAGTGCAAGTTTGACCCCTCTAGCTGCTCAAATAACGAAGTTACAGGCACTTTTATATTTGGCAGTCGAGGGGTCACTTTGCCATGAAATTTTCGGGGTTTTTCCCAGGTTTTCGTCCGGAATGGTGTTTTTGGTTTTTGGGGCAGGGTTCAGGCTGCATTTGAAGCCAAAATTCAAGTCTCTAGCCTCCGTGGTTTTGGAGATGGAGCCTTTTGAAAAAGTGCAAGTTTGACCCCTCCAGCTGCTCAAATAACGAAGTTACAGGCACTTTTATATTTGGCAGTCGAGGGGTCACTTTGCCATGAAATTTTCGGGGTTTTTCGCAGGTTTTCGTCCGGAATGGTGTTTTTGGTTTTTGGGGCAGGGTTCAGGCTGCATTTGAAGCTAAAATTCAAGTCTCTAGCCTCCGTGGTTTTGGAGATGGAGCCTTTTGAAAAAGTGCAAGTTTGACCCCTCTAGCTGCTCAAATAACGAAGTTACAGGCACTTTTATATTTGGCAGTCGAGGGGTCACTTTGCCATGAAATTTTCGGGGTTTTTCGCAGGTTTTCGTCCGGAATGGTGTTTTTGGTTTTTGGGGCAGGGTTCAGGCTGCATTTGAAGCTAAAATTCAAGTCTCTAGCCTCCGTGGTTTTGGAGATGGAGCCTTTTGAAAAAGTGCAAGTTTGACCCCTCTAGCTGCTCAAATAACGAAGTTACAGGCACTTTTATATTTGGCAGTCGAGGGGTCACTTTGCCATGAAATTTTCGGGGTTTTTCGCAGGTTTTCGTCCGGAATGGTGTTTTTGGTTTTTGGGGCAGGGTTCAGGCTGCATTTGAAGCTAAAATTCAAGTCTCTAGCCTCCGTGGTTTTGGAGATGGGGCCTTTTGAAAAAGTGCAAGTTTGACCCCTCTAGCTGCTCAAATAACGAAGTTACAGGCACTTTTATATTTGGCAGTCGAGGGGTCACTTTGCCATGAAATTTTCGGGGTTTTTCGCAGGTTTTCGTCCGGAATGGTGTTTTTAGTTTTTGGGGCAGGGTTCAGGCCGCATTTGAAGCTAACATTCAAGTCTCTAGCCTCCGTGGTTTTGGAGATGGAGCCTTTTGAAAAAGTGCAAGTTTGACCCCTCTAGCTGCT
This sequence comes from Chloromyia formosa, assembly GCA_964017055.1. Classification (NCBI taxonomy): domain Eukaryota; kingdom Metazoa; phylum Arthropoda; class Insecta; order Diptera; family Stratiomyidae; genus Chloromyia; species Chloromyia formosa. The sequence goes on from OZ024813.1 coordinate 140,434,176, forward strand.
CAAATAACGAAGTTACAGGCACTTTTATATTTGGCAGTCGAGGGGTCACTTTGCCATGAAATTTTCGGGGTTTTTCCCAGGTTTTCGTCCGGAATGGTGTTTTTGGTTTTTGGGGCAGGGTTCAGGCTGCATTTGAAGCTAAAATTCAAGTCTCTAGCCTCCGTGGTTTTGGAGATGGAGCCTTTTGAAAAAGTGCAAGTTTGACCCCTCTAGCTGCTCAAATAACGAAGTTACAGGCACTTTTATATTTGGCAGTCGAGGGGTCACTTTGCCATGAAATTTTCGGGGTTTTTCGCAGGTTTTCGTCCGGAATGGTGTTTTTGGTTTTTGGGGCAGGGTTCAGGCTGCATTTGAAGCTAAAATTCAAGTCTCTAGTCTCCGTGGTTTTGGAGATGGAGCCTTTTGAAAAAGTGCAAGTTTGACCCCTCTAGCTGCTCAAATAACGAAGTTACAGGCACTTTTATATTTGGCAGTCGAGGGGTCACTTTGCCATGAAATTTTCGGGGTTTTTCGCAGGTTTTCGTCCGGAATGGTGTTTTTGGTTTTTGGGGCAGGGTTCAGGCTGCATTTGAAGCTAAAATTCAAGTCTCTAGCCTCCGTGGTTTTGGAGATGGAGCCTTTTGAAAAAGTGCAAGTTTGACCCCTCTAGCTGCTCAAATAACGAAGTTACAGGCACTTTTATATTTGGCAGTCGAGGGGTCACTTTGCCATGAAATTTTCGGGGTTTTTCGCAGGTTTTCGTCCGGAATGGTGTTTTTGGTTTTTGGGGCAGGGTTCAGGCTGCATTTGAAGCTAAAATTCAAGTCTCTAGCCTCCGTGGTTTTGGAGATGGAGCCTTTTGAAAAAGTGCAAGTTTGACCCCTCTAGCTGCTCAAATAACGAAGTTACAGGCACTTTTATATTTGGCAGTCGAGGGGTCACTTTGCCATGAAATTTTTGGGGTTTTTCGCAGGTTTTCGTCCGGAATGGTGTTTTTGGTTTTTGGGGCAGGGTTCAGGCTGCATTTGAAGCTAAAATTCAAGTCTCTAGCCTCCGTGGTTTTGGAGATGGAGCCTTTTGAAAAAGTGCAAGTTTGACCCCTCTAGCTGCTCAAATAACGAAGTTACAGGCACTTTTATATTTGGCAGTCGAGGGGTCACTTTGCCATGAAATTTTCGGGGTTTTTCGCAGGTTTTCGTCCGGAATGGTGTTTTTGGTTTTTGGGGCAGGGTTCAGGCCGCATTTAAAGCTAATATTTAAGTCTCTAGCCTCCGTGGTTTTGGAGATGGAGCCTTTTGAAAAAGTGCAAGTTTGACCCCTCTAGCTGCTCAAATAACGAAGTTATAGGCACTTTTATATTTGGCAGTCGAGGGGTCACTTTGCCATGAAATTTTCGGGGTTTTTCGCAGGTTTTCGTCCGGAATGGTGTTTTTGGTTTTTGGGGCAGGGTTCAGGCTGCATTTGAAGCTAAAATTCAAGTCTCTAGCCTCCGTGGTTTTGGAGATGGAGCCTTTTGAAAAAGTGCAAGTTTGACCCCTCTAGCTGCTCAAATAACGAAGTTACAGGCACTTTTATATTTGGCAGTCGAGGGGTCACTTTGCCATGAAATTTTCGGGGTTTTTCGCAGGTTTTCGTCCGGAATGGTGTTTTTGGTTTTTGGGGCAGGGTTCAGGCTGCATTTGAAGCTAAAATTCAAGTCTCTAGCCTCCGTGGTTTTGGAGATGGAGCCTTTTGAAAAAGTGCAAGTTTGGCCCCTCTAGCTGCTCAAATAACGAAGTTACAGGCACTTTTATATTTGGCAGTCGAGGGGTCACTTTGCCATGAAATTTTCGGGGTTTTTCGCAGGTTTTCGTCCGGAATGGTGTTTTTGGTTTTTGGGGCAGGGTTCAGGCTGCATTTGAAGCTAAAATTCAAGTCTCTAGCCTCCGTGGTTTTGGAGATGGAGCCTTTTGAAAAAGTGCAAGTTTGACCCCTCTAGCTGCTCAAATAACGAAGTTACATGCACTTTTATATTTGGCAGTCGAGGGGTCACTTTGCCATGAAATTTTCGGGGTTTTTCGCAGGTTTTCGTCCTGAATGGTGTTTTTGGTTTTTGGGGCAGGGTTCAGGCTGCATTTAAAGCTAACATTCAAGTCTCTAGCCTCCGTGGTTTTGGAGATGGAGCCTTTTGAAAAAGTGCAAGTTTGACCCCTCTAGCTGCTCAAATAACGAAGTTACAGGCACTTTTATATTTGGCAGTCGAGGGGTCACTTTGCCATGAAATTTTCGGGGTTTTTCGCAGGTTTTCGTCCGGAATGGTGTTTTTGGTTTTTGGGGCAGGGTTCAGGCTGCATTTGAAGCTAAAATTCAAGTCTCTAGCCTCCGTGGTTTTGGAGATGGAGCCTTTTGAAAAAGTGCAAGTTTGACCCCTCTAGCTGCTCAAATAACGAAGTTACAGGCACTTTTATATTTGGCAGTCGAGGGGTCACTTTGCCATGAAATTTTCGGGGTTTTTCGCAGGTTTTCGTCCGGAATGGTGTTTTTGGTTTTTGGGGCAGGGTTCAGGCTGCATTTGAAGCTAAAATTCAAGTCTCTAGCCTCCGTGGTTTTGGAGATGGAGCCTTTTGAAAAAGTGCAAGTTTGACCCCTCTAGCTGCTCAAATAACGAAGTTACAGGCACTTTTATATTTGGTAGTCGAGGGGTCACTTTGCCATGAAATTTTCGGGGTTTTTCGCAGGTTTTCGTCCGGAATGGTGTTTTTGGTTTTTGGGGCAGGGTTCAGACTGCATTTGAAGCTAAAATTCAAGTCTCTAGCCTCCGTGGTTTTGGAGATGGAGCCTTTTGAAAAAGTGCAAGTTTGACCCCTCTAGCTGCTCAAATAACGAAGTTACAGGCACTTTTATATTTGGCAGTCGAGGGGTCACTTTGCCATGAAATTTTCGGGGTTTTTCGCAGGTTTTCGTCCGGAATGGTGTTTTTGGTTTTTGGGGCAGGGTTCAGGCTGCATTTGAAGCTAAAATTCAAGTCTCTAGCCTCCGTGGTTTTGGAGATGGAGCCTTTTGAAAAAGTGCAAGTTTGACCCCTCTAGCTGCTCAAATAACGAAGTTACAGGCACTTTTATATTTGGCAGTCGAGGGGTCACTTTGCCATGAAATTTTCGGGGTTTTTCGCAGGTTTTCGTCCGGAATGGTGTTTTTGGTTTTTGAAGAAGGGTTCAGGCTGCATTTGAAGCTAAAATTCAAGTCTCTAGCCTCCGTGGTTTTGGAGATGGAGCCTTTTGAAAAAGTGCAAGTTTGACCCCTCTAGCTGCTCAAATAACGAAGTTACAGGCACTTTTATATTTGGCAGTCGAGGGGTCACTTTGCCATGAAATTTTCGGGGTTTTTCGCAGGTTTTCGTCCGGAATGGTGTTTTTGGTTTTTGGGGCAGGGTTCAGGCTGCATTTGAAGCTAAAATTCAAGTCTCTAGCCTCCGTGGTTTTGGAGATGGAGCCTTTTGAAAAAGTGCAAGTTTGACCCTTCTAGCTGCTCAAATAACGAAGTTACAGGCACTTTTATATTTGGCAGTCGAGGGGTCACTTTGCCATTAAATTTTCGGGGTTTTTCGCAGGTTTTCGTCCGGAATGGTGTTTTTGGTTTTTGGGGCAGGGTTCAGGCCCCATTTAAAGCTAACATTCAAGTCTCTAGCCTCCGTGGTTTTGGAGATGGAGCCTTTTGAAAAAGTGCAAGTTTGACCCCTCTAGCTGCTCAAATAACGAAGTTACAGGCACTTTTATATTTGGCAGTCGAGGGGTCACTTTGCCATGAAATTTTCGGGGTTTTTCGCAGGTTTTCGTCCGGAATGGTGTTTTTGGTTTTTGGGGCAGGGTTCAGGCTGCATTTGAAGCTAAAATTCAAGTCTCTAGCCTCCGTGGTTTTGGAGATGGAGCCTTTTGAAAAAGTGCAAGTTTGACCCCTCTAGCTGCTCAAATAACGAAGTTACAGGCACTTTTATATTTGGCAGTCGAGGGGTCACTTTGCCATGAAATTTTCGGGGTTTTTCGCAGGTTTTCGTCCGGAATGGTGTTTTTGGTTTTTGGGGCAGGGTTCAGGCTGCATTTGAAGCTAAAATTCAAGTCTCTAGCCTCCGTGGTTTTGGAGATGGAGCCTTTTGAAAAAGTGCAAGTTTGACCCCTCTAGCTGCTCAAATAACGAAGTTACAGGCACTTTTATATTTGGCAGTCGAGGGGTCACTTTGCCATGAAATTTTCGGGGTTTTTCCCAGGTTTTCGTCCGGAATGGTGTTTTTGGTTTTTGGGGCAGGGTTCAGGCTGCATTTGAAGCTAAAATTCAAGTCTCTAGCCTCCGTGGCTTTGGAGATGGAGCCTTTTGAAAAAGTGCAAGTTTGACCCCTCTAGCTGCTCAAATAACGAAGTTACAGGCACTTTTATATTTGGCAGTCGAGGGGTCACTTTGCCATGAAATTTTCGGGGTTTTTCCCAGGTTTTCGTCCGGAATGGTGTTTTTGGTTTTTGGGGCAGGGTTCAGGCTGCATTTGAAGCTAAAATTCAAGTCTCTAGCCTCCGTGGTTTTGGAGATGGAGCCTTTTGAAAAAGTGCAAGTTTGACCCCGCTAGCTGCTCAAATAACGAAGTTACAGGCACTTTTATATTTGGCAGTCGAGGGGTCACTTTGCCATGAAATTTTCGGGGTTTTTCGCAGGTTTTCGTCCGGAATGGTGTTTTTGGTTTTTGGGGCAGGGTTCAGGCTGCATTTGAAGCTAAAATTCAAGTCTCTAGCCTCCGTGGCTTTGGAGATGGAGCCTTTTGAAAAAGTGCAAGTTTGACCCCTCTAGCTGCTCAAATAACGAAGTTACAGGCACTTTTATATTTGGCAGTCGAGGGGTCACTTTGCCATGAAATTTTCGGGGTTTTTCGCAGGTTTTCGTCCGGAATGGTGTTTTTGGTTTTTGGGGCAGGGTTCAGGCTGCATTTGAAGCTAAAATTCAAGTCTCTAGCCTCCGTGGTTTTGGAGATGGAGCCTTTTGAAAAAGTGCAAGTTTGACCCCTCTAGCTGCTCAAATAACGAAGTTACAGGCACTTTTATATTTGGCAGTCGAGGGGTCACTTTGCCATGAAATTTTTGGGGTTTTTCGCAGGTTTTCGTCCGGAATGGTGTTTTTGGTTTTTGGGGCAGGGTTCAGGCTGCATTTGAAGCTAAAATTCAAGTCTCTAGCCTCCGTGGTTTTGGAGATGGAGCCTTTTGAAAAAGTGCAAGTTTGACCCCTCTAGCTGCTCAAATAACGAAGTTACAGGCACTTTTATATTTGGCAGTCGAGGGGTCACTTTGCCATGAAATTTTCGGGGTTTTTCGCAGGTTTTCGTCCGGAATGGTGTTTTTGGTTTTTGGGGCAGGGTTCAGGCTGCATTTGAAGCTAAAATTCAAGTCTTTAGACTCCGTGGTTTTGGAGATGGAGCCTTTTGAAAAAGTGCAAGTTTGACCCCTCTAGCTGCTCAAATAACGAAGTTACAGGCACTTTTATATTTGGCAGTCGAGGGGTCACTTTGCCATGAAATTTTCGGGGTTTTTCGCAGGTTTTCGTCCGGAATGGTGTTTTTGGTTTTTGGGGCAGGGTTCAGGCTGCATTTGAAGCTAAAATTCAAGTCTCTAGCCTCCGTGGTTTTGGAGATGGAGCCTTTTGAAAAAGTGCAAGTTTGACCCCTCTAGCTGCTCAAATAACGAAGTTACAGGCACTTTTATATTTGGCAGTCGAGGGGTCACTTTGCCATGAAATTTTCGGGGTTTTTCGCAGGTTTTCGTCCGGAATGGTGTTTTTGGTTTTTGGGGCAGGGTTCAGGCTGCATTTGAAGCTAAAATTCAAGTCTCTAGCCTCCGTGGTTTTGGAGATGGAGCCTTTTGAAAAAATGCAAGTTTGACCCCTCTAGCTGCTCAAATAACGAAGTTACAGGCACTTTTATATTTGGCAGTCGAGGGGTCACTTTGCCATGAAATTTTCGGGGTTTTTCGCAGGTTTTCGTCCGGAATGGTGTTTTTGGTTTTTGGGGCAGGGTTCAGGCTGCATTTGAAGCTAAAATTCAAGTCTCTAGCCTCCGTGGTTTTGGAGATGGAGCCTTTTGAAAAAGTGCAAGTTTGACCCCTCTAGCTGCTCAAATAACGAAGTTACAGGCACTTTTATATTTGGCAGTCGAGGGGTCACTTTGCCCAATTTTCGGGGTTTTTCGCAGGTTTTCGTCCGGAATGGTGTTTTTGGTTTTTGGGGCAGGGTTCAGGCTGCATTTGAAGCTAAAATTCAAGTCTCTAGCCTCCGTGGTTTTGGAGATGGAGCCTTTTGAAAAAGTGCAAGTTTGACCCCTCTAGCTGCTCAAATAACGAAGTTACAGGCACTTTTATATTTGGCAGTCGAGGGGTCACTTTGCCATGAAATTTTCGGGGTTTTTCGCAGGTTTTCGTCCGGAATGGTGTTTTTGGTTTTTGGGGCAGGGTTCAGGCCGCATTTAAAGCTAACATTCAAGTCTCTAGCCTCCGTGGTTTTGGAGATGGAGCCTTTTGAAAAAGTGCAAGTTTGACCCCTCTAGCTGCTCAAATAACGAAGTTACAGGCACTTTTATATTTGGCAGTCGAGGGGTCACTTTGCCATGAAATTTTCGGGGTTTTTCCAGGTTTTCGTCCGGAATGGTGTTTTTGGTTTTTGGGGCAGGGTTCAGGCTGCATTTGAAGCTAAAATTCAAGTCTCTAGCCTCCGTGGTTTTGGAGATGGAGCCTTTTGAAAAAGTGCAAGTTTGACCCCTCAAGCTGCTCAAATAACGAAGTTACAGGCACTTTTATATTTGGCAGTCGAGGGGTCACTTTGCCATGAAATTTTCGGGGTTTTTCCCAGGTTTTCGTCCGGAATGGTGTTTTTGGTTTTTGGGGCAGGGTTCAGGCTGCATTTGAAGCTAAAATTCAAGTCTCTAGCCTCCGTGGTTTTGGAGATGGAGCCTTTTGAAAAAGTGCAAGTTTGACCCCTCTAGCTGCTCAAATAACGAAGTTACAGGCACTTTTATATTTGGCAGTCGAGGGGTCACTTTGCCATGAAATTTTCGGGGTTTTTCGCAGGTTTTCGTCCGGAATGGTGTTTTTGGTTTTTGGGGCAGGGTTCAGGCTGCATTTGAAGCTAAAATTCAAGTCTCTAGCCTCCGTGGTTTTGGAGATGGAGCCTTTTGAAAAAGTGCAAGTTTGACCCCTCTAGCTGCTCAAATAACGAAGTTACAGGCACTTTTATATTTGGCAGTCGAGGGGTCACTTTGCCATGAAATTTTCGGGGTTTTTCGCAGGTTTTCGTCCGGAATGGTGTTTTTGGTTTTTGGGGCAGGGTTCAGGCTGCATTTGAAGCTAAAATTCAAGTCTCTAGCCTCCGTGGTTTTGGAGATGGAGCCTTTTGAAAAAGTGCAAGTTTGACCCCTCTAGCTGCTCAAATAACGAAGTTACAGGCACTTTTATATTTGGCAGTCGAGGGGTCACTTTGCCATGAAATTTTCGGGGTTTTTCGCAGGTTTTCGTCCGGAATGGTGTTTTTGGTTTTTGGGGCAGGGTTCAGGCCCCATTTAAAGCTAACATTCAAGTCTCTAGCCTCCGTGGTTTTGGAGATGGAGCCTTTTGAAAAAGTGCAAGTTTGACCCCTCTAGCTGCTCAAATAACGAAGTTACAGGCACTTTTATATTTGGCAGTCGAGGGGTCACTTTGCCATGAAATTTTCGGGGTTTTTCGCAGGTTTTCGTCCGGAATGGTGTTTTTGGTTTTTGGGGCAGGGTTCAGGCTGCATTTGAAGCTAAAATTCAAGTCTCTAGCCTCCGTGGTTTTGGAGATGGAGCCTTTTAAAAAAGTGCAAGTTTGACCCCTCTAGCTGCTCAAATAACGAAGTTACAGGCACTTTTATATTTGGCAGTCGAGGGGTCACTTTGCCATGAAATTTTCGGGGTTTTTCGCAGGTTTTCGTCCGGAATGGTGTTTTTGGTTTTTGGGGCAGGGTTCAGGCTGCATTTGAAGCTAAAATTCAAGTCTCTAGCCTCCGTGGTTTTGGAGATGGAGCCTTTTGAAAAAGTGCAAGTTTGACCCCTCTAGCTGCTCAAATAACGAAGTTACAGGCACTTTTATATTTGGCAGTCGAGGGGTCACTTTGCCATGAAATTTTCGGGGTTTTTCGCAGGTTTTCGTCCGGAATGGTGTTTTTGGTTTTTGGGGCAGGGTTCAGGCTGCATTTGAAGCTAAAATTCAAGTCTCTAGCCTCCGTGGTTTTGGAGATGGAGCCTTTTGAAAAAGTGCAAGTTTGACCCCTCTAGCTGCTCAAATAACGAAGTTACAGGCACTTTTATATTTGGCAGTCGAGGGGTCACTTTGCCATGAAATTTTCGGGGTTTTTCGCAGGTTTTCGTCCGGAATGGTGTTTTTGGTTTTTGGGGCAGGGTTCAGGCTGCATTTGAAGCTAAAATTCAAGTCTCTAGCCTCCGTGGTTTTGGAGATGGAGCCTTTTGAAAAAGTGCAAGTTTGACCCCTCTAGCTGCTCAAATAACGAAGTTACAGGCACTTTTATATTTGGCAGTCGAGGGGTCACTTTGCCATGAAATTTTCGGGGTTTTTCGCAGGTTTTCGTCCGGAATGGTGTTTTTGGTTTTTGGGGCAGGGTTCAGGCCGCATTTAAAGCTAACATTCAAGTCTCTAGCCTCCGTGGTTTTGGAGATGGAGCCTTTTGAAAAAGTGCAAGTTTGACCCCTCTAGCTGCTCAAATAACGAAGTTACAGGCACTTTTATATTTGGCAGTCGAGGGGTCACTTTGCCATGAAATTTTCGGGGTTTTTCCCAGGTTTTCGTCCGGAATGGTGTTTTTGGTTTTTGGGGCAGGGTTCAGGCTGCATTTGAAGCTAAAATTCAAGTCTCTAGCCTCCGTGGTTTTGGAGATGGAGCCTTTTGAAAAAGTGCAAGTTTGACCCCTCTAGTTGCTCAAATAACGAAGTTACAGGCACTTTTATATTTGGCAGTCGAGGGGTCACTTTGCCATGAAATTTTCGGGGTTTTTCGCAGGTTTTCGTCCGGAATGGTGTTTTTGGTTTTTGGGGCAGGGTTCAGGCTGCATTTGAAGCTAAAATTCAAGTCTCTAGCCTCCGTGGTTTTGGAGATGGAGCCTTTTGAAAAAGTGCAAGTTTGACCCCTCTAGCTGCTCAAATAACGAAGTTACAGGCACTTTTATATTTGGCAGTCGAGGGGTCACTTTGCCATGAAATTTTCGGGGTTTTTCCCAGGTTTTCGTCCGGAATGGTGTTTTTGGTTTTTGGGGCAGGGTTCAGGCTGCATTTGAAGCTAAAATTCAAGTCTCTAGCCTCCGTGGTTTTGGAGATGGAGCCTTTTGAAAAAGTGCAAGTTTGACCCCTCTAGCTGCTCAAATAACGAAGTTACAGGCACTTTTATATTTGGCAGTCGAGGGGTCACTTTGCCATGAAATTTTCGGGGTTTTTCGCAGGTTTTCGTCCGGAATGGTGTTTTTGGTTTTTGGGGCAGGGTTCAGGCTGCATTTGAAGCTAAAATTCAAGTCTCTAGCCTCCGTGGTTTTGGAGATGGAGCCTTTTGAAAAAGTGCAAGTTTGACCCCTCTAGCTGCTCAAATAACGAAGTTACAGGCACTTTTATATTTGGCAGTCGAGGGGTCACTTTGCCATGAAATTTTCGGGGTTTTTCGCAGGTTTTCGTCCGGAATGGTGTTTTTGGTTTTTGGGGCAGGGTTCAGGCTGCATTTGAAGCTAAAATTCAAGTCTCTAGCCTCCGTGGTTTTGGAGATGGAGCCTTTGAAAAAGTGCAAGTTTGACCCCTCTAGCTGCTCAAATAACGAAGTTACAGGCACTTTTATATTTGGCAGTCGAGGGGTCACTTTGCCATGAAATTTTCGGGGTTTTTCGCAGGTTTTCGTCCGGAATGGTGTTTTTGGTTTTTGGGGCAGGGTTCAGGCTGCATTTAAAGCTAACATTCAAGTCTCTAGCCTCCGTGGTTTTGGAGATGGAGCCTTTTGAAAAAGTGCAAGTTTGACCCCTCTAGCTGCTCAAATAACGAAGTTACAGGCACTTTTATATTTGGCAGTCGAGGGGTCACTTTGCCATGAAATTTTCGGGGTTTTTCGCAGGTTTTCGTCCGGAATGGTGTTTTTGGTTTTTGGGGCAGGGTTCAGGCTGCATTTGAAGCTAAAATTCAAGTCTCTAGCCTCCGTGGTTTTGGAGATGGAGCCTTTTGAAAAAGTGCAAGTTTGACCCCTCTAGCTGCTCAAATAACGAAGTTACAGGCACTTTTATATTTGGCAGTCGAGGGGTCACTTTGCCATGAAATTTTCGGGGTTTTTCGCAGGTTTTCGTCCGGAATGGTGTTTTTGGTTTTTGGGGCAGGGTTCAGGCTGCATTTGAAGCTAAAATTCAAGTCTCTAGCCTCCGTGGTTTTGGAGATGGAGCCTTTTGAAAAAGTGCAAGTTTGACCCCTCTAGCTGCTCAAATAACGAAGTTACAGGCACTTTTATATTTGGCAGTCGAGGGGTCACTTTGCCATGAAATTTTCGGGGTTTTTCGCAGGTTTTCGTCCGGAATGGTGTTTTTGGTTTTTGGGGCAGGGTTCAGGCTGCATTTGAAGCTAAAATTCAAGTCTCTAGCCTCCGTGGTTTTGGAGATGGAGCCTTTTGAAAAAGTGCAAGTTTGACCCCCTCTAGCTGCTCAAATAACGAAGTTACAGGCACTTTTATATTTGGCAGTCGAGGGGTCACTTTGCCATGAAATTTTCGGGGTTTTTCGCAGGTTTTCGTCCGGAATGGTGTTTTTGGTTTTTGGGGCAGGGTTCAGGCTGCATTTGAAGCTAAAATTCAAGTCTCTAGCCTCCGTGGTTTTGGAGATGGAGCCTTTTGAAAAAGTGCAAGTTTGACCCCTCTAGCTGCTCAAATAACGAAGTTACAGGCACTTTTATATTTGGCAGTCGAGGGGTCACTTTGCCATGAAATTTTCGGGGTTTTTCGCAGGTTTTCGTCCGGAATGGTGTTTTTGGTTTTTGGGGCAGGGTTCAGGCTGCATTTGAAGCCAAAATTCAAGTCTCTAGCCTCCGTGGCTTTGGAGATGGAGCCTTTTGAAAAAGTGCAAGTTTGACCCCTCTAGCTGCTCAAATAACGAAGTTACAGGCACTTTTATATTTGGCAGTCGAGGGGTCACTTTGCCATGAAATTTTCGGGGTTTTTCGCAGGTTTTCGTCCGGAATGGTGTTTTTGGTTTTTGGGGCAGGGTTCAGGCTGCATTTGAAGCTAAAATTCAAGTCTCTAGCCTCCGTGGTTTTGGAGATGGAGCCTTTTGAAAAAGTGCAAGTTTGACCCCGCTAGCTGCTCAAATAACGAAGTTACAGGCACTTTTATATTTGGCAGTCGAGGGGTCACTTTGCCATGAAATTTTCGGGGTTTTTCGCAGGTTTTCGTCCGGAATGGTGTTTTTGGTTTTTGGGGCAGGGTTCAGGCTGCATTTGAAGCTAAAATTCAAGTCTCTAGCCTCCGTGGCTTTGGAGATGGAGCCTTTTGAAAAAGTGCAAGTTTGACCCCTCTAGCTGCTCAAATAACGAAGTTACAGGCACTTTTATATTTGGCAGTCGAGGGGTCACTTTGCCATGAAATTTTCGGGGTTTTTCGCAGGTTTTCGTCCGGAATGGTGTTTTTGGTTTTTGGGGCAGGGTTCAGGCTGCATTTGAAGCTAAAATTCAAGTCTCTAGCCTCCGTGGTTTTGGAGATGGAGCCTTTTGAAAAAGTGCAAGTTTGACCCCGCTAGCTGCTCAAATAACGAAGTTACAGGCACTTTTATATTTGGCAGTCGAGGGGTCACTTTGCCATGAAATTTTCGGGGTTTTTCCAGGTTTTCGTCCGGAATGGTGTTTTTGGTTTTTGGGGCAGGGTTCAGGCTGCATTTGAAGCTAAAATTCAAGTCTCTAGTCTCCGTGGCTTTGGAGATGGAGCCTTTTGAAAAAGTGCAAGTTTGACCCCTCTAGCTGCTCAAATAACGAAGTTACAGGCACTTTTATATTTGGCAGTCGAGGGGTCACTTTGCCATGAAATTTTCGGGGTTTTTCGCAGGTTTTCGTCCGGAATGGTGTTTTTGGTTTTTGGGGCAGGGTTCAGGCTGCATTTGAAGCTAAAATTCAAGTCTCTAGCCTCCGTGGTTTTGGAGATGGAGCCTTTTGAAAAAATGCAAGTTTGACCCCTCTAGCTGCTCAAATAACGAAGTTACAGGCACTTTTATATTTGGCAGTCGAGGGGTCACTTTGCCATGAAATTTTCGGGGTTTTTCGCAGGTTTTCGTCCGGAATGGTGTTTTTGGTTTTTGGGGCAGGGTTCAGGCTGCATTTGAAGCTAAAATTCAAGTCTCTAGCCTCCGTGGTTTTGGAGATGGAGCCTTTTGAAAAAGTGCAAGTTTGACCCCTCTAGCTGCTCAAATAACGAAGTTACAGGCACTTTTATATTTGGCAGTCGAGGGGTCACTTTGCCATGAAATTTTCGGGGTTTTTCGCAGGTTTTCGTCCGGAATGGTGTTTTTGGTTTTTGGGGCAGGGTTCAGGCTGCATTTGAAGCTAAAATTCAAGTCTCTAGCCTCCGTGGTTTTGGAGATGGAGCCTTTTGAAAAAGTGCAAGTTTGACCCCTCTAGCTGCTCAAATAACGAAGTTACAGGCACTTTTATATTTGGCAGTCGAGGGGTCACTTTGCCATGAAATTTTCGGGGTTTTTCGCAGGTTTTCGTCCGGAATGGTGTTTCTGGTTTTTGGGGCAGTGTTCAGGCTGCATTTGAAGCTAAAATTCAAGTCTCTAGCCTCCGTGGTTTTGGAGATGGAGCCTTTTGAAAAAGTGCAAGTTTGACCCCTCTAGCTGCTCAAATAACGAAGTTACAGGCACTTTTATATTTGGCAGTCAAGGGGTCACTTTGCCATGAAATTTTCGGGGTTTTTCGCAGGTTTTCGTCCGGAATGGTGTTTTTGGTTTTTGGGGCAGGGTTCAGGCTGCATTTGAAGCTAAAATTCAAGTCTCTAGCCTCCGTGGTTTTGGAGATGGAGCCTTTTGAAAAGTGCAAGTTTGACCCCTCTAGCTGCTCAAATAACGAAGTTACAGGCACTTTTATATTTGGCAGTCGAGGGGTCACTTTGCCATGAAATTTTCGGGGTTTTTCGCAGGTTTTCGTCCAGAATGGTGTTTTTGGTTTTTGGGGCAGGGTTCAGGCCGCATTTAAAGCTAACATTCAAGTCTCTAGCCTCCGTGGTTTTGGAGATGGAGCCTTTTGAAAAAGTGCAAGTTTGACCCCTCTAGCTGCTCAAATAACGAAGTTACAGGCACTTTTATATTTGGCAGTCGAGGGGTCACTTTGCCATGAAATTTTCGGGGTTTTTCGCAGGTTTTCGTCCGGAATGGTGTTTTTGGTTTTTGGGGCAGGGTTCAGGCTGCATTTGAAGCTAAAATTCAAGTCTCTAGCCTCCGTGGTTTTGGAGATGGAGCCTTTTGAAAAAGTGCAAGTTTGACCCCTCTAGCTGCTCAAATAACGAAGTTACAGGCACTTTTATATTTGGCAGTCGAGGGGTCACTTTGCCATGAAATTTTCGGGGTTTTTCGCAGGTTTTCGTCCGGAATGGTGTTTTTGGTTTTTGGGGCAGGGTTCAGGCTGCATTTGAAGCTAAAATTCAAGTCTCTAGCCTCCGTGGTTTTGGAGATGGAGCCTTTTGAAAAAGTGCAAGTTTGACCCCTCTAGCTGCTCAAATAACGAAGTTACAGGCACTTTTATATTTGGCAGTTGAGGGGTCACTTTGCCATGAAATTTTCGGGGTTTTTCGCAGGTTTTCGTCCGGAATGGTGTTTTTGGTTTTTGGGGCAGGGTTCAGGCTGCATTTGAAGCTAAAATTCAAGTCTCTAGCCTCCGTGGTTTTGGAGATGGAGCCTTTTGAAAAAGTGCAAGTTTGACCCCTCTAGCTGCTCAAATAACGAAGTTACAGGCACTTTTATATTTGGCAGTCGAGGGGTCACTTTGCCATGAAATTTTCGGGGTTTTTCGCAGGTTTTCGTCCGGAATGGTGTTTTTGGTTTTTGGGGCAGGGTTCAGGCTGCATTTGAAGCTAAAATTCAAGTCTCTAGCCTCCGTGGTTTTGGAGATGGAGCCTTTTGAAAAAGTGCAAGTTTGACCCCTCTAGCTGCTCAAATAACGAAGTTACAGGCACTTTTATATTTGGCAGTCGAGGGGTCACTTTGCCATGAAATTTTCGGGGTTTTTCGCAGGTTTTCGTCCGGAATGGTGTTTTTGGTTTTTGGGGCAGGGTTCAGGCCGCATTTAAATCTAACATTCAAGTCTCTAGCCTCCGTGGTTTTGGAGATGGAGCCTTTTGAAAAAGTGCAAGTTTGACCCCTCTAGCTGCTCAAATAACGAAGTTACAGGCACTTTTATATTTGGCAGTCGAGGGGTCACTTTGCCATGAAATTTTCGGGGTTTTTCGCAGGTTTTCGTCCGGAATGGTGTTTTTGGTTTTTGGGGCAGGGTTCAGGCTGCATTTGAAGCTAAAATTCAAGTCTCTAGCCTCCGTGGTTTTGGAGATGGAGCCTTTTGAAAAAGTGCAAGTTTGACCCCTCTAGCTGCTCAAATAACGAAGTTACAGGCACTTTTATATTTGGCAGTCGAGGGGTCACTTTGCCATGAAATTTTCGGGGTTTTTCGCAGGTTTTCGTCCGGAATGGTGTTTTTGGTTTTTGGGGCAGGGTTCAGGCTGCATTTGAAGCTAAAATTCAAGTCTCTAGCCTCCGTGGTTTTGGAGATGGAGCCTTTTGAAAAAGTGCAAGTTTGACCCCTCTAGCTGCTCAAATAACGAAGTTACAGGCACTTTTATATTTGACAGTCGAGGGGTCACTTTGCCATGAAATTTTCGGGGTTTTTCGCAGGTTTTCGTCCGGAATGGTGTTTTTGGTTTTTGGGGCAGGGTTCAGGCTGCATTTGAAGCTAAAATTCAAGTCTCTAGCCTCCGTGGTTTTGGAGATGGAGCCTTTTGAAAAAGTGCAAGTTTGACCCCTCTAGCTGCTCAAATAACGAAGTTACAGGCACTTTTATATTTGGCAGTCGAGGGGTCACTTTGCCATGAAATTTTCGGGGTTTTTCGCAGGTTTTCGTCCGGAATGGTGTTTTTGGTTTTTGGGGCAGGGTTCAGGCTGCATTTGAAGCTAAAATTCAAGTCTCTAGCCTCCGTGGTTTTGGAGATGGAGCCTTTTGAAAAAGTGCAAGTTTGACCCCTCTAGCTGCTCAAATAACGAAGTTACAGGCACTTTTATATTTGGCAGTCGAGGGGTCACTTTGCCATGAAATTTTCGGGGTTTTTCGCAGGTTTTCGTCCGGAATGGTGTTTTTGGTTTTTGGGGCAGGGTTCAGGCTGCATTTGAAGCTAAAATTCAAGTCTCTAGCCTCCGTGGTTTTGGAGATGGAGCCTTTTGAAAAAGTGCAAGTTTGACCCCTCTAGCTGCTCAAATAACGAAGTTACAGGCACTTTTATATTTGGCAGTCGAGGGGTCACTTTGCCATGAAATTTTCGGGGTTTTTCGCAGGTTTTCGTCCGGAATGGTGTTTTTGGTTTTTGGGGCAGGGTTCAGGCCGCATTTAAAGCTAACATTCAAGTCTCTAGCCTCCGTGGTTTTGGAGATGGAGCCTTTTGAAAAAGTGCAAGTTTGACCCCTCTAGCTGCTCAAATAACGAAGTTACAGGCACTTTTATATTTGGCAGTCGAGGGGTCACTTTGCCATGAAATTTTCGGGGTTTTTCGCAGGTTTTCGTCCGGAATGGTGTTTTTGGTTTTTGGGGCAGGGTTCAGGCTGCATTTGAAGCTAAAATTCAAGTCTCTAGCCTCCGTGGTTTTGGAGATGGAGCCTTTTGAAAAAGTGCAAGTTTGACCCCTCTAGCTGCTCAAATAACGAAGTTACAGGCACTTTTATATTTGGCAGTCGAGGGGTCACTTTGCCATGAAATTTTCGGGGTTTTTCGCAGGTTTTCTTCCGGAATGGTGTTTTTGGTTTTTGGGGCAGGGTTCAGGCTGCATTTGAAGCTAAAATTCAAGTCTCTAGCCTCCGTGGTTTTGGAGATGGAGCCTTTTGAAAAAGTGCAAGTTTGACCCCTCTAGCTGCTCAAATAACGAAGTTACAGGTACTTTTATATTTGGCAGTCGAGGGGTCACTTTGCCATGAAATTTTCGGGGTTTTTCGCAGGTTTTCGTCCGGAATGGTGTTTTTGGTTTTTGGGGCAGGGTTCAGGCTGCATTTGAAGCTAAAATTCAAGTCTCTAGCCTCCGTGGTTTTGGAGATGGAGCCTTTGAAAAAGTGCAAGTTTGACCCCTCTAGCTGCTCAAATAACGAAGTTACAGGCACTTTTATATTTGGCAGTCGAGGGGTCACTTTGCCATGAAATTTTCGGGGTTTTTCGCAGGTTTTCGTCCGGAATGGTGTTTTTGGTTTTTGGGGCAGGGTTCAGGCTGCATTTGAAGCTAAAATTCAAGTCTCTAGCCTCCGTGGTTTTGGAGATGGAGCCTTTTGAAAAAGTGCAAGTTTGACCCCTCTAGCTGCTCAAATAACGAAGTTACAGGCACTTTTATATTTGGCAGTCGAGGGGTCACTTTGCCATGAAATTTTCGGGGTTTTTCGCAGGTTTTCGTCCGGAATGGTGTTTTTGGTTTTTGGGGCAGGGTTCAGGCTGCATTTGAAGCTAAAATTCAAGTCTCTAGCCTCCGTGGTTTTGGAGATGGAGCCTTTTGAAAAAGTGCAAGTTTGACCCCTCTAGCTGCTCAAATAACGAAGTTACAGGCACTTTTATATTTGGCAGTCGAGGGGTCACTTTGCCATGAAATTTTCGGGGTTTTTCGCAGGTTTTCGTCCGGAATGGTGTTTTTGGTTTTTGGGGCAGGGTTCAGGCTGCATTTGAAGCTAAAATTCAAGTCTCTAGCCTCCGTGGTTTTGGAGATGGAGCCTTTTGAAAAAGTGCAAGTTTGACCCCTCTAGCTGCTCAAATAACGAAGTTACAGGCACTTTTATATTTGGCAGTCGAGGGGTAACTTTGCCATGAAATTTTCGGGGTTTTTCGCAGGTTTTCGTCCGGAATGGTGTTTTTGGTTTTTGGGGCAGGGTTCAGGCTGCATTTGATGCTAAAATTCAAGTCTCTAGCCTCCGTGGTTTTGGAGATGGAGCCTTTTGAAAAAGTGCAAGTTTGACCCCTCTAGCTGCTCAAATAACGAAGTTACAGGCACTTTTATATTTGGCAGTCGAGGGGTCACTTTGCCATGAAATTTTCGGGGTTTTTCGCAGGTTTTCGTCCGGAATGGTGTTTTTGGTTTTTGGGGCAGGGTTCAGGCTGCATTTGAAGCTAAAATTCAAGTCTCTAGCCTCCGTGGTTTTGGAGATGGAGCCTTTTGAAAAAGTGCAAGTTTGACCCCTCTAGCTGCTCAAATAACGAAGTTACAGGCACTTCCATATTTGGCAGTCGAGGGGTCACTTTGCCATGAAATTTTCGGGGTTTTTCGCAGGTTTTCGTCCGGAATGGTGTTTTTGGTTTTTGGGGCAGGGTTCAGGCTGCATTTGAAGCTAAAATTCAAGTCTCTAGCCTCCGTGGTTTTGGAGATGGAGCCTTTTGAAAAAGTGCAAGTTTGACCCCTCTAGCTGCTCAAATAACGAAGTTACAGGCACTTTCATATTTGGCAGTCGAGGGGTCACTTTGCCATGAAATTTTCGGGGTTTTTCGCAGGTTTTCGTCCGGAATGGTGTTTTTGGTTTTTGGGGCAGGGTTCAGGCTGCATTTGAAGCTAAAATTCAAGTCTCTAGCCTCCGTGGTTTTGGAGAGATGGAGCCTTTTGAAAAAGTGCAAGTTTGACCCCTCTAGCTGCTCAAATAACGAAGTTACAGGCACTTTTATATTTGGCAGTCGAGGGGTCACTTTGCCATGAAATTTTCGGGGTTTTTCGCAGGTTTTCGTCCGGAATGGTGTTTTTGGTTTTTGGGGCAGGGTTCAGGCTGCATTTGAAGCTAAAATTCAAGTCTCTAGCCTCCGTGGTTTTGGAGATGGAGCCTTTTGAAAAAGTGCAAGTTTGACCCCTCTAGCTGCTCAAATAACGAAGTTACAGGCACTTTTATATTTGGCAGTCGAGGGGTCACTTTGCCATGAAATTTTCGGGGTTTTTCGCAGGTTTTCGTCCGGAATGGTGTTTTTGGGTTTTGGGGCAGGGTTCAGGCCGCATTTAAAGCTAACATTCAAGTCTCTAGCCTCCGTGGTTTTGGAGATGGAGCCTTTTGAAAAAGTGCAAGTTTGACCCCTCTAGCTGCTCAAATAACGAAGCTACAGGCACTTTTATATTTGGCAGTCGAGGGGTCACTTTGCCATGAAATTTTCGGGGTTTTTCGCAGGTTTTCGTCCGGAATGGTGTTTTTGGTTTTTGGGGCAGGGTTCAGGCTGCATTTGAAGCTAAAATTCAAGTCTCTAGCCTCCGTGGTTTTGGAGATGGAGCCTTTTGAAAAAGTGCAAGTTTGACCCCTCTAGCTGCTCAAATAACGAAGTTACAGGCACTTTTATATTTGGCAGTCGAGGGGGTCACTTTGCCATGAAATTTTCGGGGTTTTTCGCAGGTTTTCGTCCGGAATGGTGTTTTTGGTTTTTGGGGAAGGGTTCAGGCTGCATTTGAAGCTAAAATTCAAGTCTCTAGCCTCCGTGGTTTTGGAGATGGAGCCTTTTGGAAAAGTGCAAGTTTGACCCCTCTAGCTGCTCAAATAACGAAGTTACAGGCACTTTTATATTTGGCAGTCGAGGGGTCACTTTGCCATGAAATTTTCGGGGTTTTTCGCAGGTTTTCGTCCGGAATGGTGTTTTTGGTTTTTGGGGCAGGGTTCAGGCTGCATTTGAAGCTAAAATTCAAGTCTCTAGCCTCCGTGGTTTTGGAGATGGAGCCTTTTGAAAAAGTGCAAGTTTGACCCCTCTAGCTGCTCAAATAACGAAGTTACAGGCACTTTTATATTTGGCAGTCGAGGGGTCACTTTGCCATGAAATTTTCGGGGTTTTTCGCAGGTTTTCGTCCGGAATGGTGTTTTTGGTTTTTGGGGCAGGGTTCAGGCCGCATTTAAAGCTAACATTCAAGTCTCTAGCCTCCGTGGTTTTGGAGATGGAGCCTTTTGAAAAAGTGCAAGTTTGACCCCTCTAGCTGCTCAAATAACGAAGTTACAGGCACTTTTATATTTGGCAGTCGAGGGGTCACTTTGCCATGAAATTTTCGGGGTTTTTCGCAGGTTTTCGTCCGGAATGGTGTTTTTGGTTTTTGGGGCAGGGTTCAGGCTGCATTTGAAGCTAAAATTCAAGTCTCTAGCCTCCGTGGTTTTGGAGATGGAGCCTTTTGAAAAAGTGCAAGTTTGACCCCTCTAGCTGCTCAAATAACGAAGTTACAGGCACTTTTATATTTGGCAGTCGAGGGGTCACTTTGCCATGAAATTTTCGGGGGTTTTTCGCAGGTTTTCGTCCGGAATGGTGTTTTTGGTTTTTTGGGGCAGGGTTCAGGCTGCATTTGAAGCTAAAATTCAAGTCTCTAGCCTCCGTGGTTTTGGAGATGGAGCCTTTTGAAAAAGTGCAAGTTTGACCCCTCTAGCTGCTCAAATAACGAAGTTACAGGCACTTTTATATTTGGCAGTCGAGGGGGTCACTTTGCCATGAAATTTTCGGGGTTTTTCGCAGGTTTTCGTCCGGAATGGTGTTTTTGGTTTTTGGGGCAGGGTTCAGGCTGCATTTGAAGCTAAAATTCAAGTCTCTAGCCTCCGTGGTTTTGGAGATGGAGCCTTTTGAAAAAGTGCAAGTTTGACCCTTCTAGCTGCTCAAATAACGAAGTTACAGGCACTTTTATATTTGGCAGTCGAGGGGTCACTTTGCCATGAAATTTTCGGGGTTTTTCGCAGGTTTTCGTCCGGAATGGTGTTTTTGGTTTTTGGGGCAGGGTTCAGGCTGCATTTGAAGCTAAAATTCAAGTCTCTAGCCTCCGTGGTTTTGGAGATGGAGCCTCTTGAAAAAGTGCAAGTTTGACCCCTCTAGCAGCTCAAATAACGAAGTTACAGGCACTTTTATATTTGGCAGTCGAGGGGTCACTTTGCCATGAAATTTTCGGGGTTTTTCGCAGGTTTTCGTCCGGAATGGTGTTTTTGGTTTTTGGGGCAGGGTTCAGGCCGCATTTAAAGCTAACATTCAAGTCTCTAGCCTCCGTGGTTTTGAAGATGGAGCCTTTTGAAAAAGTGCAAGTTTGACCCCTCTAGCTGCTCAAATAACGAAGTTACAGGCACTTTTATATTTGGCAGTCGAGGGGTCACTTTGCCATGAAATTTTCGGGGTTTTTCGCAGGTTTTCGTCCGGAATGGTGTTTTTGGTTTTTGGGGCAGGGTTCAGGCTGCATTTGAAGCTAAAATTCAAGTCTCTAGCCTCCGTGGTTTTGGAGATGGAGCCTTTTGAAAAAGTGCAAGTTTGACCCCTCTAGCTGCTCAAATAACGAAGTTACAGGCACTTTTATATTTGGCAGTCGAGGGGTCACTTTGCCATGAAATTTTCGGGGTTTTTCGCAGGTTTTCGTCCGGAATGGTGTTTTTGGTTTTTGGGGCAGGGTTCAGGCTGCATTTGAAGCTAAAATTCAAGTCTCTAGCCTCCGTGGTTTTGGAGATGGAGCCTTTTGAAAAAGTGCAAGTTTGACCCCCTCTAGCTGCTCAAATAACGAAGTTACAGGCACTTTTATATTTGGCAGTCGAGGGGTCACTTTGCCATGAAAATTTTCGGGGTTTTTCGCAGGTTTTCGTCCGGAATGGTGTTTTTGGTTTTTGGGGCAGGGTTCAGGCCGCATTTAAAGCTAACATTCAAGTCTCTAGCCTCCGTGGTTTTGGAGATGGAGCCTTTTGAAAAAGTGCAAGTTTGACCCCTCTAGCTGCTCAAATAACGAAGTTACAGGCACTTTTATATTTGGCAGTCGAGGGGTCACTTTGCCATGAAATTTTCGGGGTTTTTCGCAGGTTTTCGTCCGGAATGGTGTTTTTGGTTTTTGGGGCAGGGTTCAGGCTGCATTTGAAGCTAAAATTCAAGTCTCTAGCCTCCGTGGTTTTGGAGATGGAGCCTTTTGAAAAAGTGCAAGTTTGACCCCCTCTAGCTGCTCAAATAACGAAGTTACAGGCACTTTTATATTTGGCAGTCGAGGGGTCACTTTGCCATGAAATTTTCGGGGTTTTTCGCAGGTTTTCGTCCGGAATGGTGTTTTTGGTTTTTGGGGCAGGGTTCAGGCTGCATTTGAAGCTAAAATTCAAGTCTCTAGCCTCCGTGGTTTTGGAGATGGAGCCTTTTGAAAAAGTGCAAGTTTGACCCCTCTAGCTGCTCAAATAACGAAGTTACAGGCACTTTTATATTTGGCAGTCGAGGGGTCACTTTGCCATGAAATTTTCGGGGTTTTTCGCAGGTTTTCGTCCGGAATGGTGTTTTTGGTTTTTGGGGCAGGGTTCAGGCTGCATTTGAAGCTAAAATTCAAGTCTCTAGCCTCCGTGGTTTTGGAGATGGAGCCTTTTGAAAAAGTGCAAGTTTGACCCCTCTAGCTGCTCAAATAACGAAGTTACAGGCACTTTTATATTTGGCAGTCGAGGGGTCACTTTGCCATGAAATTTTCGGGGTTTTTCGCAGGTTTTCGTCCGGAATGGTGTTTTTTGGGTTTTGGGGCAGGGTTCAGGCCGCATTTGAAGCTAACATTCAAGTCTCTAGCCTCCGTGGTTTTGGAGATGGAGCCTTTTGAAAAAGTGCAAGTTTGACCCCTCTAGCTGCTCAAATAACGAAGCTACAGGCACTTTTATATTTGGCAGTCGAGGGGTCACTTTGCCATGAAATTTTCGGGGTTTTTTCCCAGGTTTTCGTCCGGAATGGTGTTTTTGGTTTTTGGGGCAGGGTTCAGGCTGCATTTGAAGCTAAAATTCAAGTCTCTAGCCTCCGTGGTTTTGGAGATGGAGCCTTTTGAAAAAGTGCAAGTTTGACCCCTCTAGCTGCTCAAATAACGAAGTTACAGGCACTTTTATATTTGGCAGTCGAGGGGTCACTTTGCCATGAAATTTTCGGGGTTTTTCGCAGGTTTTCGTCCGGAATGGTGTTTTTGGTTTTTGGGGCAGGGTTCAGGCTGCATTTGAAGCTAAAATTCAAGTCTCTAGCCTCCGTGGTTTTGGAGATGGAGCCTTTTGAAAAAGTGCAAGTTTGACCCCTCTAGCTGCTCAAATAACGAAGTTACAGGCACTTTTATATTTGGCAGTCGAGGGGTCACTTTGCCATGAAATTTTCGGGGTTTTTCGCAGGTTTTCGTCCGGAATGGTGTTTTTGGTTTTTGGGGCAGGGTTCAGGCTGCATTTGAAGCTAAAATTCAAGTCTCTAGCCTCCGTGGTTTTGGAGATGGAGCCTTTTGAAAAAGTGCAAGTTTGACCCCTCTAGCTGCTCAAATAACGAAGTTACAGGCACTTTTATATTTGGCAGTCGAGGGGTCACTTTGCCATGAAATTTTCGGGGTTTTTCGCAGGTTTTCGTCCGGAATGGTGTTTTTGGTTTTTGGGGCAGGGTTCAGGCCGCATTTAAAGCTAACATTCAAGTCTCTAGCCTCCGTGGTTTTGGAGATGAAAAGTGCAAGTTTGACCCCTCTAGCTGCTCAAATAACGAAGTTACAGGCACTTTTATATTTGGCAGTCGAGGGGTCACTTTGCCATGAAATTTTCGGGGTTTTTCGCAGGTTTTCGTCCGGAATGGTGTTTTTGGTTTTTGGGGCAGGGTTCAGGCTGCATTTGAAGCTAAAATTCAAGTCTCTAGCCTCCGTGGTTTTGGAGATGGAGCCTTTTGAAAAAGTGCAAGTTTGACCCCTCTAGCTGCTCAAATAACGAAGTTACAGGCACTTTTATATTTGGCAGTCGAGGGGTCACTTTGCCATGAAATTTTCGGGGTTTTTCGCAGGTTTTCGTCCGGAATGGTGTTTTTGGTTTTTGGGGCAGGGTTCAGGCTGCATTTGAAGCTAAAATTCAAGTCTCTAGCCTCCGTGGTTTTGGAGATGGAGCCTTTTGAAAAAGTGCAAGTTTGACCCCTCTAGCTGCTCAAATAACGAAGTTACAGGCACTTTTATATTTGGCAGTCGAGGGGTCACTTTGCCATGAAATTTTCGGGGTTTTTCGCAGGTTTTCGTCCGGAATGGTGTTTTTGGTTTTTGGGGCAGGGTTCAGGCTGCATTTGAAGCTAAAATTCAAGTCTCTAGCCTCCGTGGTTTTGGAGATGGAGCCTTTTGAAAAAGTGCAAGTTTGACCCCTCTAGCTGCTCAAATAACGAAGTTACAGGCACTTTTATATTTGGCAGTCGAGGGGTCACTTTGCCATGAAATTTTCGGGGTTTTTCGCAGGTTTTCGTCCGGAATGGTGTTTTTGGTTTTTGGGGCAGGGTTCAGGCTGCATTTGAAGCTAAAATTCAAGTCTCTAGCCTCCGTGGTTTTGGAGATGGAGCCTTTTGAAAAAGTGCAAGTTTGACCCCTCTAGCTGCTCAAATAACGAAGTTACAGGCACTTTTATATTTGGCAGTCGAGGGGTCACTTTGCCATGAAATTTTCGGGGTTTTTCGCAGGTTTTCGTCCGGAATGGTGTTTTTGGTTTTTGGGGCAGGGTTCAGGCCGCATTTAAAGCTAACATTCAAGTCTCTAGCCTCCGTGGTTTTGGAGATGGAGCCTTTTGAAAAAGTGCAAGTTTGACCCCTCTAGCTGCTCAAATAACGAAGTTACAGGCACTTTTATATTTGGCAGTCGAGGGGTCACTTTGCCATGAAATTTTCGGGGTTTTTCGCAGGTTTTCGTCCGGAATGGTGTTTTTGGTTTTTGGGGCAGGGTTCAGGCTGCATTTGAAGCTAAAATTCAAGTCTCTAGCCTCCGTGGTTTTGGAGATGGAGCCTTTTGAAAAAGTGCAAGTTTGACCCCTCTAGCTGCTCAAATAACGAAGTTACAGGCACTTTTATATTTGGCAGTCGAGGGGTCACTTTGCCATGAAATTTTCGGGGTTTTTCGCAGGTTTTCGTCCGGAATGGTGTTTTTTGGTTTTTGGGGCAGGGTTCAGGCTGCATTTGAAGCTAAAATTCAAGTCTCTAGCCTCCGTGGTTTTGGAGATGGAGCCTTTTGAAAAAGTGCAAGTTTGACCCCTCTAGCTGCTCAAATAACGAAGTTACAGGCACTTTTATATTTGGCAGTCGAGGGGTCACTTTTGCCATGAAATTTTCGGGGTTTTTCGCAGGTTTTCGTCCGGAATGGTGTTTTTGGTTTTTGGGGCAGGGTTCAGGCTGCATTTGAAGCTAAAATTCAAGTCTCCAGCCTCCGTGGTTTTGGAGATGGAGCCTTTTGAAAAAGTGCAAGTTTGACCCCTCTAGCTGCTCAAATAACGAAGTTACAGGCACTTTTATATTTGGCAGTCGAGGGGTCACTTTGCCATGAAATTTTCGGGGTTTTTCGCAGGTTTTCGTCCGGAATGGTGTTTTTGGTTTTTGGGGCAGGGTTCAGGCCGCATTTAAAGCTAACATTCAAGTCTCTAGCCTCAGTGGTTTTGGAGATGGAGCCTTTTGAAAAAGTGCAAGTTTGACCCCTCTAGCTGCTCAAATAACGAAGTTACAGGCACTTTTATATTTGGCAGTCGAGGGGTCACTTTGCCATGAAATTTTCGGGGTTTTTCGCAGGTTTTCGTCCGGAATGGTGTTTTTGGTTTTTGGGGCAGGGTTCAGGCTGCATTTGAAGCTAAAATTCAAGTCTCTAGCCTCCGTGGTTTTGGAGATGGAGCCTTTTGAAAAAGTGCAAGTTTGACCCCTCTAGCTGCTCAAATAACGAAGTTACAGGCACTTTTATATTTGGCAGTCGAGGGGTCACTTTGCCATGAAATTTTCGGGGGTTTTTCGCAGGTTTTCGTCCGGAATGGTGTTTTTGGTTTTTGGGGCAGGGTTCAGGCTGCATTTGAAGCTAAAATTCAAGTCTCTAGCCTCCGTGGTTTTGGAGATGGAGCCTTTTGAAAAAGTGCAAGTTTGACCCCTCTAGCTGCTCAAATAACGAAGTTACAGGCACTTTTATATTTGGCAGTCGAGGGGTCACTTTGCCATGAAATTTTCGGGGTTTTTCGCAGGTTTTCGTCCGGAATGGTGTTTTTGGGTTTTGGGGCAGGGTTCAGGCCGCATTTAAAGCTAACATTCAAGTCTCTAGCCTCCGTGATTTTGGAGATGGAGCCTTTTGAAAAAGTGCAAGTTTGACCCCTCTAGCTGCTCAAATAACGAAGCTACAGGCACTTTTATATTTGGCAGTCGAGGGGTCACTTTGCCATGAAATTTTCGGGGTTTTTCGCAGGTTTTCGTCCGGAATGGTGTTTTTGGTTTTTGGGGCAGGGTTCAGGCTGCATTTGAAGCTAAAATTCAAGTCTCTAGCCTCCGTGGTTTTGGAGATGGAGCCTTTTGAAAAAGTGCAATTTTGACCCCTCTAGCTGCTCAAATAACGAAGTTACAGGCACTTTTATATTTGGCAGTCGAGGGGTCACTTTGCCATGAAATTTTCGGGGTTTTTCGCAGGTTTTCGTCCGGAATGGTGTTTTTGGTTTTTGGGGCAGGGTTCAGGCTGCATTTGAAGCTAAAATTCAAGTCTCTAGCCTCCGTGGTTTTGGAGATGGAGCCTTTTGAAAAAGTGCAAGTTTGACCCCTCTAGCTGCTCAAATAACGAAGTTACAGGCACTTTTATATTTGGCAGTCGAGGGGTCACTTTGCCATGAAATTTTCGGGGTTTTTCGCAGGTTTTCGTCCGGAATGGTGTTTTTGGTTTTTGGGGCAGGGTTCAGGCTGCATTTGAAGCTAAAATTCAAGTCTCTAGCCTCCGTGGTTTTGGAGATGGAGCCTTTTGAAAAAGTGCAAGTTTGACCCCTCTAGCTGCTCAAATAACGAAGTTACAGGCACTTTTATATTTGGCAGTCGAGGGGTCACTTTGCCATGAAATTTTCGGGGTTTTTCGCAGGTTTTCGTCCGGAATGGTGTTTTTGGTTTTTGGGGCAGGGTTCAGGCTGCATTTGAAGCTAAAATTCAAGTCTCTAGCCTCCGTGGTTTTGGAGATGGAGCCTTTTGAAAAAGTGCAAGTTTGACCCCTCTAGCTGCTCAAATAACGAAGTTACAGGCACTTTTATATTTGGCAGTCGAGGGGTCACTTTGCCATGAAATTTTCGGGGTTTTTCCCAGGTTTTCGTCCGGAATGGTGTTTTTGGTTTTTGGGGCAGGGTTCAGGCTGCATTTGATGCTAAAATTCAAGTCTCTAGCCTCCGTGGTTTTGGAGATGGAGCCTTTTGAAAAAGTGCAAGTTTGACCCCTCTAGCTGCTCAAATAACGAATTTACAGGCACTTTTAAATTTGGCAGTCGAGGGGTCACTTTGCCATGAAATTTTCGGGGTTTTTCCCAGGTTTTCGTCCGGAATGGTGTTTTTGGTTTTTGGGGCAGGGTTCAGGCTGCATTTGAAGCTAAAATTCAAGTCTCTAGCCTCCGTGGTTTTGGAGATGGAGCCTTTTGAAAAAGTGCAAGTTTGACCCCTCTAGCTGCTCAAATAACGAAGTTACAGGCACTTTCATATTTGGCAGTCGAGGGGTCACTTTGCCATGAAATTTTCGGGGTTTTTCGCAGGTTTTCGTCCGGAATGGTGTTTTTGGTTTTTGGGGCAGGGTTCAGGCTGCATTTGAAGCTAAAATTCAAGTCTCTAGCCTCCGTGGTTTTGGAGATGGAGCCTTTTGAAAAAGTGCAAGTTTGACCCCTCTAGCTGCTCAAATAACGAAGTTACAGGCACTTTCATATTTGGCAGTCGAGGGGTCACTTTGCCATGAAATTTTCGGGGTTTTTCGCAGGTTTTCGTCCGGAATGGTGTTTTTGGTTTTTGGGGCAGGGTTCAGGCTGCATTTGAAGCTAAAATTCAAGTCTCTAGCCTCCGTGGTTTTGGAGATGGAGCCTTTTGAAAAAGTGCAAGTTTGACCCCTCTAGCTGCTCAAATAACGAAGTTACAGGCACTTTTATATTTGGCAGTCGAGGGGTCACTTTGCCATGAAATTTTCGGGGTTTTTCGCAGGTTTTCGTCCGGAATGGTGTTTTTGGTTTTTGGGGCAGGGTTCAGGCTGCATTTGAAGCTAAAATTCAAGTCTCTAGCCTCCGTGGTTTTGGAGATGGAGCCTTTTGAAAAAGTGCAAGTTTGACCCCTCTAGCTGCTCAAATAACGAAGTTACAGGCACTTTTATATTTGGCAGTCGAGGGGTCACTTTGCCATGAAATTTTCGGGGTTTTTCGCAGGTTTTCGTCCGGAATGGTGTTTTTGGGTTTTGGGGCAGGGTTCAGGCCGCATTTGAAGCTAACATTCAAGTCTCTAGCCTCCGTGGTTTTGGAGATGGAGCCTTTTGAAAAAGTGCAAGTTTGACCCCTCTAGCTGCTCAAATAACGAAGCTACAAGCACTTTTATATTTGGCAGTCGAGGGGTCACTTTGCCATGAAATTTTCGGGGTTTTTCCCAGGTTTTCGTCCGGAATGGTGTTTTTGGTTTTTGGGGCAGGGTTCAGGCTGCATTTGAAGCTAAAATTCAAGTCTCTAGCCTCCGTGGTTTTGGAGATGGAGCCTTTTGAAAAAGTGCAAGTTTGACCCCTCTAGCTGCTCAAATAACGAAGTTACAGGCACTTTTATATTTGGCAGTCGAGGGGTCACTTTGCCATGAAATTTTCGGGGTTTTTCGCAGGTTTTCGTCCGGAATGGTGTTTTTGGTTTTTGGGGCAGGGTTCAGGCTGCATTTGAAGCTAAAATTCAAGTCTCTAGCCTCCGTGGTTTTGGAGATGGAGCCTTTTGAAAAAGTGCAAGTTTGACCCCTCTAGCTGCTCAAATAACGAAGTTACAGGCACTTTTATATTTGGCAGTCGAGGGGTCACTTTGCCATGAAATTTTCGGGGTTTTTCGCAGGTTTTCGTCCGGAATGGTGTTTTTGGTTTTTGGGGCAGGGTTCAGGCTGCATTTGAAGCTAAAATTCAAGTCTCTAGCCTCCGTGGTTTTGGAGATGGAGCCTTTTGAAAAAGTGCAAGTTTGACCCCTCTAGCTGCTCAAATAACGAAGTTACAGGCACTTTTATATTTGGCAGTCGAGGGGTCACTTTGCCATGAAATTTTCGGGGTTTTTCGCAGGTTTTCGTCCGGAATGGTGTTTTTGGTTTTTGGGGCAGGGTTCAGGCCGCATTTAAAGCTAACATTCAAGTCTCTAGCCTCCGTGGTTTTGGAGATGGAGCCTTTTGAAAAAGTGCAAGTTTGACCCCTCTAGCTGCTCAAATAACGAAGTTACAGGCACTTTTATATTTGGCAGTCGAGGGGTCACTTTGCCATGAAATTTTCGGGGTTTTTCGCAGGTTTTCGTCCGGAATGGTGTTTTTGGTTTTTGGGGCAGGGTTCAGGCTGCATTTGAAGCTAAAATTCAAGTCTCTAGCCTCCGTGGTTTTGGAGATGGAGCCTTTTGAAAAAGTGCAAGTTTGACCCCTCTAGCTGCTCAAATAACGAAGTTACAGGCACTTTTATATTTGGCAGTCGAGGGGTCACTTTGCCATGAAATTTTCGGGGTTTTTCGCAGGTTTTCGTCCGGAATGGTGTTTTTGGTTTTTGGGGCAGGGTTCAGGCTGCATTTGAAGCTAAAATTCAAGTCTCTAGCCTCCGTGGTTTTGGAGATGGAGCCTTTTGAAAAAGTGCAAGTTTGACCCCTCTAGCTGCTCAAATAACGAAGTTACAGGCACTTTTATATTTGGCAGTCGAGGGGTCACTTTGCCATGAAATTTTCGGGGTTTTTCGCAGGTTTTCGTCCGGAATGGTGTTTTTGGGTTTTGGGGCAGGGTTCAGGCCGCATTTAAAGCTAACATTCAAGTCTCTAGCCTCCGTGATTTTGGAGATGGAGCCTTTTGAAAAAGTGCAAGTTTGACCCCTCTAGCTGCTCAAATAACGAAGCTACAGGCACTTTTATATTTGGCAGTCGAGGGGTCACTTTGCCATGAAATTTTCGGGGTTTTTCGCAGGTTTTCGTCCGGAATGGTGTTTTTGGTTTTTGGGGCAGGGTTCAGGCTGCATTTGAAGCTAAAATTCAAGTCTCTAGCCTCCGTGGTTTTGGAGATGGAGCCTTTTGAAAAAGTGCAAGTTTGACCCCTCTAGCTGCTCAAATAACGAAGTTACAGGCACTTTTATATTTGGCAGTCGAGGGGTCACTTTGCCATGAAATTTTCGGGGTTTTTCGCAGGTTTTCGTCCGGAATGGTGTTTTTGGTTTT
The DNA here is from genome assembly GCA_964017055.1 of Chloromyia formosa. Classification (NCBI taxonomy): domain Eukaryota; kingdom Metazoa; phylum Arthropoda; class Insecta; order Diptera; family Stratiomyidae; genus Chloromyia; species Chloromyia formosa. The sequence continues at coordinate 140,463,494 of OZ024813.1, forward strand.
TGGGGCAGGGTTCAGGCTGCATTTGAAGCTAAAATTCAAGTCTCTAGCCTCCGTGGTTTTGGAGATGGAGCCTTTTGAAAAAGTGCAAGTTTGACCCCTCTAGCTGCTCAAATAACGAAGTTACAGGCACTTTTATATTTGGCAGTCGAGGGGTCACTTTGCCATGAAATTTTCGGGGTTTTTCGCAGGTTTTCGTCCGGAATGGTGTTTTTGGTTTTTGGGGCAGGGTTCAGGCTGCATTTGAAGCTAAAATTCAAGTCTCTAGCCTCCGTGGTTTTGGAGATGGAGCCTTTTGAAAAAGTGCAAGTTTGACCCCTCTAGCTGCTCAAATAACGAAGTTACAGGCACTTTTATATTTGGCAGTCGAGGGGTCACTTTGCCATGAAATTTTCGGGGTTTTTCGCAGGTTTTCGTCCGGAATGGTGTTTTTGGTTTTTGGGGCAGGGTTCAGGCCGCATTTAAAGCTAACATTCAAGTCTCTAGCCTCCGTGGTTTTGAAGATGGAGCCTTTTGAAAAAGTGCAAGTTTGACCCCTCTAGCTGCTCAAATAACGAAGTTACAGGCACTTTTATATTTGGCAGTCGAGGGGTCACTTTGCCATGAAATTTTCGGGGTTTTTCGCAGGTTTTCGTCCGGAATGGTGTTTTTGGTTTTTGGGGCAGGGTTCAGGCTGCATTTGAAGCTAAAATTCAAGTCTCTAGCCTCCGTGGTTTTGGAGATGGAGCCTTTTGAAAAAGTGCAAGTTTGACCCCTCTAGCTGCTCAAATAACGAAGTTACAGGCACTTTTATATTTGGCAGTCGAGGGGTCACTTTGCCATGAAATTTTCGGGGTTTTTCGCAGGTTTTCGTCCGGAATGGTGTTTTTGGTTTTTGGGGCAGGGTTCAGGCTGCATTTGAAGCTAAAATTCAAGTCTCTAGCCTCCGTGGTTTTGGAGATGGAGCCTTTTGAAAAAGTGCAAGTTTGACCCCTCTAGCTGCTCAAATAACGAAGTTACAGGCACTTTTATATTTGGCAGTCGAGGGGTCACTTTGCCATGAAATTTTCGGGGTTTTTCGCAGGTTTTCGTCCGGAATGGTGTTTTTGGTTTTTGGGGCAGGGTTCAGGCTGCATTTGAAGCTAAAATTCAAGTCTCTAGCCTCCGTGGTTTTGGAGATGGAGCCTTTTGAAAAAGTGCAAGTTTGACCCCTCTAGCTGCTCAAATAACGAAGTTACAGGCACTTTTATATTTGGCAGTCGAGGGGTCACTTTGCCATGAAATTTTCGGGGTTTTTCGCAGGTTTTCGTCCGGAATGGTGTTTTTGGTTTTTGGGGCAGGGTTCAGGCCGCATTTAAAGCTAACATTCAAGTCTCTAGCCTCCGTGGTTTTGAAGATGGAGCCTTTTGAAAAAGTGCAAGTTTGACCCCTCTAGCTGCTCAAATAACGAAGTTACAGGCACTTTTATATTTGGCAGTCGAGGGGTCACTTTGCCATGAAATTTTCGGGGTTTTTCGCAGGTTTTCGTCCGGAATGGTGTTTTTGGTTTTTGGGGCAGGGTTCAGGCTGCATTTGAAGCTAAAATTCAAGTCTCTAGCCTCCGTGGTTTTGGAGATGGAGCCTTTTGAAAAAGTGCATGTTTGACCCCTCTAGCTGCTCAAATAACGAAGTTACAGGCACTTTTATATTTGGCAGTCGAGGGGTCACTTTGCCATGAAATTTTCGGGGTTTTTCGCAGGTTTTCGTCCGGAATGGTGTTTTTGGTTTTTGGGGCAGGGTTCAGGCTGCATTTGAAGCTAAAATTCAAGTCTCTAGCCTCCGTGGTTTTGGAGATGGAGCCTTTTGAAAAAGTGCAAGTTTGACCCCTCTTGCTGCTCAAATAACGAAGTTACAGGCACTTTTATATTTGGCAGTCGAGGGGTCACTTTGCCATGAAATTTTCGGGGTTTTTCGCAGGTTTTCGTCCGGAATGGTGTTTTTGGTTTTTGGGGCAGGGTTCAGGCTGCATTTGAAGCTAAAATTCAAGTCTCTAGCCTCCGTGGTTTTGGAGATGGAGCCTTTTGAAAAAGTGCAAGTTTGACCCCTCTAGCTGCTCAAATAACGAAGTTACAGGCACTTTTATATTTGGCAGTCGAGGGGTCACTTTGCCATGAAATTTTCGGGGTTTTTCGCAGGTTTTCGTCCGGAATGGTGTTTTTGGTTTTTGGGGCAGGGTTCAGGCTGCATTTGAAGCTAAAATTCAAGTCTCTAGCCTCCGTGGTTTTGGAGATGGAGCCTTTTGAAAAAGTGCAAGTTTGACCCCTCTAGCTGCTCAAATAACGAAGTTACAGGCACTTTTATATTTGGCAGTCGAGGGGTCACTTTGCCATGAAATTTTCGGGGTTTTTCGCAGGTTTTCGTCCGGAATGGTGTTTTTGGTTTTTGGGGCAGGGTTCAGGCTGCATTTGAAGCTAAAATTCAAGTCTCTAGCCTCCGTGGTTTTGGAGATGGAGCCTTTTGAAAAAGTGCAAGTTTGACCCCTCTAGCTGCTCAAATAACGAAGTTACAGGCACTTTTATATTTGGCAGTCGAGGGGTCACTTTGCCATGAAATTTTCGGGGTTTTTCGCAGGTTTTCGTCCGGAATGGTGTTTTTGGTTTTTGGGGCAGGGTTCAGGCCGCATTTAAAGCTAACATTCAAGTCTCTAGCCTCCGTGGTTTTGAAGATGGAGCCTTTTGAAAAAGTGCAAGTTTGACCCCTCTAGCTGCTCAAATAACGAAGTTACAGGCACTTTTATATTTGGCAGTCGAGGGGTCACTTTGCCATGAAATTTTCGGGGTTTTTCGCAGGTTTTCGTCCGGAATGGTGTTTTTGGTTTTTGGGGCAGGGTTCAGGCTGCATTTGAAGCTAAAATTCAAGTCTCTAGCCTCCGTGGTTTTGGAGATGGAGCCTTTTGAAAAAGTGCATGTTTGACCCCTCTAGCTGCTCAAATAACGAAGTTACAGGCACTTTTATATTTGGCAGTCGAGGGGTCACTTTGCCATGAAATTTTCGGGGTTTTTCGCAGGTTTTCGTCCGGAATGGTGTTTTTGGTTTTTGGGGCAGGGTTCAGGCTGCATTTGAAGCTAAAATTCAAGTCTCTAGCCTCCGTGGTTTTGGAGATGGAGCCTTTTGAAAAAGTGCAAGTTTGACCCCTCTTGCTGCTCAAATAACGAAGTTACAGGCACTTTTATATTTGGCAGTCGAGGGGTCACTTTGCCATGAAATTTTCGGGGTTTTTCGCAGGTTTTCGTCCGGAATGGTGTTTTTGGTTTTTGGGGCAGGGTTCAGGCTGCATTTGAAGCTAAAATTCAAGTCTCTAGCCTCCGTGGTTTTGGAGATGGAGCCTTTTGAAAAAGTGCAAGTTTGACCCCTCTAGCTGCTCAAATAACGAAGTTACAGGCACTTTTATATTTGGCAGTCGAGGGGTCACTTTGCCATGAAATTTTCGGGGTTTTTCGCAGGTTTTCGTCCGGAATGGTGTTTTTGGTTTTTGGGGCAGGGTTCAGGCTGCATTTGAAGCTAAAATTCAAGTCTCTAGCCTCCGTGGTTTTGGAGATGGAGCCTTTGAAAAAGTGCAAGTTTGACCCCTCTAGCTGCTCAAATAACGAAGTTACAGGCACTTTTATATTTGGCAGTCGAGGGGTCACTTTGCCATGAAATTTTCGGGGTTTTTCGCAGGTTTTCGTCCGGAATGGTCTTTTTGGTTTTTGGGGCAGGGTTCAGGCCGCATTTAAAGCTAACATTCAAGTCTCTAGCCTCCGTGGTTTTGGAGATGGAGCCTTTTGAAAAAGTGCAAGTTTGACCCCTCTAGCTGCTCAAATAACGAAGTTACAGGCACTTTTATATTTGGCAGTCGAGGGGTCACTTTGCCATGAAATTTTCGGGGTTTTTCGCAGGTTTTCGTCCGGAATGGTGTTTTTGGTTTTTGGGGCAGGGTTCAGGCTGCATTTGAAGCTAAAATTCAAGTCTCTAGCCTCCGTGGTTTTGGAGATGGAGCCTTTTGAAAAAGTGCAAGTTTGACCCCTCTAGCTGCTCAAATAACGAAGTTACAGGCACTTTTATATTTGGCAGTCGAGGGGTCACTTTGCCATGAAATTTTCGGGGTTTTTCGCAGGTTTTCGTCCGGAATGGTGTTTTGGTTTTTGGGGCAGGGTTCAGGCTGCATTTGAAGCTAAAATTCAAATCTCTAGCCTCCGTGGTTTTGGAGATGGAGCCTTTTGAAAAAGTGCAAGTTTGACCCCTCTAGCTGCTCAAATAACGAAGTTACAGGCACTTTTATATTTGGCAGTCGAGGGGTCACTTTGCCATGAAATTTTCGGGGTTTTTCGCAGGTTTTCGTCCGGAATGGTGTTTTTGGTTTTTGGGGCAGGGTTCAGGCTGCATTTGAAGCTAAAATTCAAGTCTCTAGCCTCCGTGGTTTTGGAGATGGAGCCTTTTGAAAAAGTGCAAGTTTGACCCCTCTAGCTGCTCAAATAACGAAGTTACAGGCACTTTTATATTTGGCAGTCGAGGGGTCACTTTGCCATGAAATTTTCGGGGTTTTTCGCAGGTTTTCGTCCGGAATGGTGTTTTTGGTTTTTGGGGCAGGGTTCAGGCTGCATTTGAAGCTAAAATTCAAGTCTCTAGCCTCCGTGGTTTTGGAGATGGAGCCTTTTGAAAAAGTGCAAGTTTGACCCCTCTAGCTGCTCAAATAACGAAGTTACAGGCACTTTCATATTTGGCAGTCGAGGGGTCACTTTGCCATGAAATTTTCGGGGTTTTTCGCAGGTTTTCGTCCGGAATGGTGTTTTTGGTTTTTGGGGCAGGGTTCAGGCTGCATTTGAAGCTAAAATTCAAGTCTCTAGCCTCCGTGGTTTTGGAGATGGAGCCTTTTGAAAAAGTGCAAGTTTGGCCCCACTAGCTGCTCAAATAACGAAGTTACAGGCACTTTTATATTTGGCAGTCGAGGGGTCACTTTGCCATGAAATTTTCGGGGTTTTTCGCAGGTTTTCGTCCGGAATGGTGTTTTTGGTTTTTGGGGCAGGGTTCAGGCTGCATTTGAAGCTAAAATTCAAGTCTCTAGCCTCCGTGGTTTTGGAGATGGAGCCTTTTGAAAAAGTGCAAGTTTGGCCCCTCTAGCTGCTCAAATAACGAAGTTACAGGCACTTTTATATTTGGCAGTCGAGGGGTCACTTTGCCATGAAATTTTCGGGGTTTTTCGCAGGTTTTCGTCCGGAATGGTGTTTTTGGTTTTTGGGGCAGGGTTCAGGCTGCATTTGAAGTTAAAATTCAAGTCTCTAGCCTCCGTGGTTTTGGAGATGGAGCCTTTTGAAAAAGTGCAAGTTTGACCCCTCTAGCTGCTCAAATAACGAAGTTACAGGCACTTTCATATTTGGCAGTCGAGGGGTCACTTTGCCATGAAATTTTCGGGGTTTTTCGCAGGTTTTCGTCCGGAATGGTGTTTTTGGTTTTTGGGGCAGGGTTCAGGCTGCATTTGAAGCTAAAATTCAAGTCTCTAGCCTCCGTGGTTTTGGAGATGGAGCCTTTTGAAAAAGTGCAAGTTTGACCCCTCTAGCTGCTCAAATAACGAAGTTACAGGCACTTTCATATTTGGCAGTCGAGGGGTCACTTTGCCATGAAATTTTCGGGGTTTTTCGCAGGTTTTCGTCCGGAATGGTGTTTTTGGTTTTTGGGGCAGGGTTCAGGCTGCATTTGAAGCTAAAATTCAAGTCTCTAGCCTCCGTGGTTTTGGAGATGGAGCCTTTTGAAAAAGTGCAAGTTTGACCCCTCTAGCTGCTCAAATAACGAAGTTACAGGCACTTTTATATTTGGCAGTCGAGGGGTCACTTTGCCATGAAATTTTCGGGGTTTTTCGCAGGTTTTCGTCCGGAATGGTGTTTTTGGTTTTTGGGGCAGGGTTCAGGCTGCATTTGAAGCTAAAATTCAAGTCTCTAGCCTCCGTGGTTTTGGAGATGGAGCCTTTTGAAAAAGTGCAAGTTTGACCCCTCTAGCTGCTCAAATAACGAAGTTACAGGCACTTTTATATTTGGCAGTCGAGGGGTCACTTTGCCATGAAATTTTCGGGGTTTTTCGCAGGTTTTCGTCCGGAATGGTGTTTTTGGGTTTTGGGGCAGGGTTCAGGCCGCATTTGAAGCTAACATTC